>JAHZNI010003266.1:0-24272 GCA_027744415.1 Seira ritae | reverse complement strand
GGATCGACAACTGTCCGCATCGACAACTGTCCGGATCGACAAGTAGCCTAAAAGCGATCAGATGGTTTCAATGATAGTCAAATCATGCAAAATGGTGCAACGTGTAAAATGTTTAATTCTGAAGGCTCCAATCAAATATTTCAAGAAGTTTAAATAAAAGAATAAAAATAAAAAAATATTTTACCAGCAAATAGCCCCACCTATGGTTCGAAAAACTTTCTAAAACGTTATTTTTTCGATTTTTCAATTTTAAAGGTTTGTAAAGGACATTTCGATCGTTCCCATGAGGCCAAAATTTAGATATGTATCTGGTCAGCAAAAACTTCCATCGTTCAAACGGAAGATTTGGGAATATAAATCTTAAATTTGAATATCTCGAGAACAGAAAAGGATACTTTGACGCAGTTTTGTAAAAATGGTTCCTTCCACTACTCTAAACAATCTCTGGTACTTGTCAACTAATCATCTGCAGCAGAACCTCAAGATAAGCACTAAAAATTTAAAACTTGAATATCTCGAGAACGGAAAAAGATATTTTGACGCAATTTTTTAAAGTGTTCCTTACACTCTTCTGAACAATTTCAAGAACTAGCCCTTGCAACAGGGCCTAATGATAAGAGCTAAAAATTTAAAACATGAATATCTCGAGAACGGAAAAGGATATTTTCACACATTTTTAAAATTTGTTCCTTACACTCCTATGAACAATCTCTAGTACTTATCAACTAAGCACTAGAAGTTTAAAAGTATATCTCAGTAAAGGAATAAGATATTAGTTCCAGATTATCCAGCTCTCTCCACTTTGTTACTTAGTTTCAACTTATTGGTTTTTATTTCTTATTTTATCAAAGAAAAAATGATAGACGAACTTTTTAAACCAAAGTAATTTCAGTTTTATAACTTAAACATACAATAACACTTACCTACATGAAAACAACTCTAGCCAGACTTTCCTTATATTTTAGGGGTAAAATTGTTTGTCTTCATTGTGAGGTTTCGCAAGATACTCTGTCTTTAAAGATAAATAGTTTACAGTCAGGTTTATGTCCTGATGTTCATATGCATTCATGAGATTACAATTTTCATAAATACAGCAGAAAACATGGTAATTAACGTTCACATTTAGGAAGCTTCCCTTATCGGCCTGTATGTTGCAAGATTTGAGATCACATCTATTCATATAAAAAATAGATATATCCAAAAACTTAAGGATTCGATTCGTAAAATCAAAATTCGTTTTGCCCGGGCTCCATATTGTTACAAAAAAATTGTGGAAAATTCTTCATTAACATTTTCCTCGACGAATACGTGCTTAATAAGTAAATTACAATTGTGCAATTCTATTTCCTACTTACCATAATCACAATTTACGGAACTGTGTAGGTATGCATTACGTGTTCTTCTTTTCATCGGATTACTGAAATAAATTACATGCTAACCATCATTATGAATCCGACTATAATCCAGAGGGTCTAGCTAGATTCTGGATTATTGCTACATTTTCACATGGAGGCTTAAATTCATGCAGAATGAGGTGTTTCCAAAATCTGATTTGAGAATCTAATTTTTAATATCCATGCAACCATGGTATTGCATTATTAATGTAAATGTACCGCAATTATCGCAGTTAAAAGATCTTCTGTTAGAAGCTGCCCACGTTTTCTTTCCACCGACGAGACCGAGAAAGTTGTAAATGTATACCTACTTGAAATAATTACTTAATTCAGCGTCGAGAGATTAAATAGTGCTCAGTCATAAAGGCATTTAATGGATTACGACTATAACTGTTACCAGTAAGCAGGGGTGCTACTTCACGCGGAAAATAGCTTCAAAAGAATGCATTAAACTTGATGGTTTTATCTCCATCGACACTTCTGTGGAAAAAATGTAAAAATAAAAATGCATAAAACTTTCCAGATTTAAACTTTATCATCCCAACCCAAGCCATATAATGAATCTTCAATTAGACTCAGAATGGATTACCACAGTTTGACAACTTTATCAGCATTTTATAGCTTCTGAGGGGCAATACGAGATGAGACCTGATAATGATAACTAAAGAAACCGACAACAACAGTCAACGTAATTTTTAAAAATTCTCGTTAAAAAATTTCATACGAGACCTATCTAGTCAAGGAAAGCCGTTGATGGATACAACATTCATATTACATTATGGTAGAATCGAAAATCACAGTCTTTTTTGTACAAATCCTGTAAAATGCAATGGATTTGGTTATAATATAATGGACAAAACTATGGTCTCATCAGGAATGGACATTAGGCAGTCAACTAATAAATCTGTACAAGTGCCACCCTTTAGTGGTGATGTGCAAACTTTTCACATTTTCACCCCGTCAAATATCCCACGAAAAAGTAACGTCCTTCAGAGAATAGTAACAATTTTTCAATACGCGGGAATGCACTTAGACGTACGTGCATGTAATTCATAAGAAGAGAAAATCTCGCAAAGGTACTCCGGTGGTAGTGCATAGCGAAGAGGATAAATCTTTTGAAGTAAATCAACTCTGAAAGAGGGAGAGTAAAAAATCATAAATGTAGTCCTTTCTTTCTATATTGCTGCTGGATGTATCAAAGAATGCGTGGAACTACAAGAACCCGGGACACAAAAGAATTGCTTAAGGACTTAAATACGGATGTAATGTACATAGTAGTTCACGCTCATAAAATAATGGCTTGTTCGAGTAGTTTAAGCTCATTTGCTAACGGGAAGTGGAAAAAAGGGTTGTAGTATTGGCAGTTTCCAAGTAATATCTCAATCCCACACTACTACATACACACATATATCGAATTTCTCTCTATATCTTTTTTCGCTTTGTAAAATAAACGAAGGAGAAAAATATGGAGGATGAATGTTGGCAGTGGTGGTGCTCCATAATAGCGTAGGTATTTCATCTTCAGTCGGTGAGTGACTGTGAGTCGTGGCTAAGTAAAGTGAAATTTGTATCTAAACTATAAAAGAGCAAAGGGAGAAAAAGAACAAAGTAAGAGCTCGCCTCACTCACATACCTATCCATCCTCCTAGTATCCTCGTCTTCAATATTATCTATCGTGTTTCGCCTTTCTTGTCTCCCAAATAGCCATTTTATTTCACTTTACTTCTTTCCGAGTAGAGCAAAGAGAGAAAAAGGAAGAGCCAAAGGTAACATAATAGTCCAACCAACCAAGCAAAGTAGCTGTAGAAAAAAAGCCTCAATAAAAATAAGAGAATGAATCAAGTCGAAGCTTTAGTTACTTCTCATTCCTATGAATAAAGATAAAATGCAACAGTCAAAGAGTAAAGAAAAAAGTGACTATGTGACTGAAACTTGAAGAGAAAGAGGCGCTTTAGCCATATCTTACCTTTCCCCGCGTGCATCATGTCATCCTGTAGAGGAGGTTGCTGGAGGAGCAGTAAATAAAAGAAATTGTAGTCGGAGCACTACAATATTCGCATGATGATGATGATAGTCAAGTGGTATCGTAGAGGGAGTGAAACTTAACTCGCCACCGACAGAATCAGAAGGAGTGAGTATGAGAGTCATTTTCATTCTCCAGACCTTAAAAAACCATCTGCATCTCCTTCATCTTCTCGCTGTTCATGATATGGGTGCTGCATGCATGGCCTGGTGTTAGTGGTGGCGCTTGCTGGGTGAAGAAAACAAGAAAGTGAGTGAGTGAAGCTTCAATGAAGTGAAAAAATGTGATTCGTTCTAGAGAAAAAAAGAAGGTAAAGGGGAAATATCTACGGGAAAATGGTAACAGTGATCGTACAGACATCAAAGGGAAAAGAGGCAATGTGTCTGAACAAGAACACATTCTTCCTTGAAAAAACATAAATATTTTCCCTGATCTTTTTTCCACTCACTCAATTGCTTCGTCCAATTGAGAAGAAAAACATCACTGTTTGAAGAGGACTGCAATAAACATTATACAAATTACTGTCCAGAGTTTCTCCCTCTCCTCCACAGGATGGGATCAACAAGCGAAAAGAGAGGACTAGTGCAACAGGGTCAAACAATCTTTTATTGTTGCATGTTATTCCTTGTGCACGATTACCAGTACTCAAGAAAAATGCATTTACTTTCTTGACTCTCACTTGAATACACATCCACATTACTTTCTAGTGTATCATCATCATTGCATTAGAAACTTTTCCATATTTTTGGCTAAAAGCTGCAAGTTGTTAACGATGTGTGAAACATAAAAATTGAGACGTGGACAAAATTGATGGGAGAAGCAATAAAAATAAAGAAAGTTGAAAAGTACATAAAAAGTAGATTTTATTGGCTATCTTCCCATTTAGCAGGGTCAGCATAGGAAACCTGGAACTGACATTTAAGTGGAAAAATTGGCAGCGTAAAAACATTCATTTTATATTTCTTCTTTCACAAACCATGCACGCAGCAGAAGAGATAGGGAGAAATGAGAAATCCGACTGCGATGGGAAAGGTGGTTGGTTGCGAGTTGAGAAAAAGATGGGGGTAATTTTGGAACAAATGGAAAAGGTAGAGTGAGTTGGTTTGGGGAAAGAGAGTGGCTGAAGATCCCCTTGAATCAGTGCTTGTGGCATTTGTGCGCTCTCAAGATTCCCCATGAGGGAGAACACAACTATTTAAACTCATTTTCTCCTTTTCTGTATGATATTAATTCCACGCAGTGTTTTCAGTGTCCCTCGTAGACCTTTATTGAGAAATATTTATCAGAAGGAATTTTTTTCGTAAAACGCGCTTTAATCAGCAGCATGACTGTTTATGCTATATTCCCTAGCAAAGCTAATGCAGAAGTGGATGAGATATTGACAGTAAAGTTACGAATATATTTTGATCATTTATCAACTGCCAGGGAAAAGGTGGACGTGAAGACATCATTTATCCTTCTCCCAGTTGAGACAGGATAGAACCAACCCTGAAGTTGTCGTTTCATCCTCCCCCTTGATAATTGGTCCACATATACTTCTGTTCCCAGTCACTGACATACATCATCCCAACACAGTTTCCACTTCTTGATGAGTTGGTCGGCAAGATAACATGGGTCGTCGGCATCTCGCCTCCTCGGGAGCAACTGCAACAGCTTCGCAAAGCAGTCCAAACGTGGTAATGAGCGGGATGGCGGAAGAGGATATTACGACGGACGTGGGCACCATGGGAGAGTCTGGCTCTGATGTACTACCACCTTCTCCCACGAAATCACTGGAAGAGAACCAGCTTTCCTGTCCTCCAAATAGAGATCAGAACAGCAACAGTCCAAGTCAGCAGCAAGGGATGGAACCCCGCAATATCTACCCCCTCACCGTGGTCGAGGAGGAAGGGAGGGAGACATGGGCTAAGAAGGTAGACTTCCTTCTCTCTGTAATTGGATTTGCTGTCGACTTGGCAAACGTCTGGAGATTTCCATATCTCTGCTATAAAAACGGCGGTGGTAAGACAATCACATGAAATTATTTTTTGCTTCTTTTTCTCCGTCGTCGGCTTTAGATCTGAACATCCTTTCCGGAACTGTATGCATTTATATGGTAATACAATTATTCATGCACGAAAGCAACTCTTTTTTGATTTACCCTATTTACTTAAAGGTTTTCTCACCTGAAAAACTCATCTCTCATTTTAAATTGCGCTACTCCAAGGCATTCCTTTTGTTCCTTGTACTTTGCTGTTTAGTCTATTCAAGGGCGAATTGGAAAGTCTTTCATACGAATCTGGTAATGACAAAAAGCGTTTTTAGAATATTTTCTCCTTCTCTTTGTTTGCCGTAATTTTACTTCACAAAAGACATTAGAGGTTTGGGAGTCGTTTGGTGCTCAGGTACCTACTATTTCCCTCAATTACTGTCAAAGGAGAGTTGTAAAACCAAAGTGTGCAATTTATTTATTTCTCCCCGCCCAAGCCAAGTTTTTGCTATAACAAGCAAAGAACATATATAGCACTGATAACAAAGAACAATCCTCAGTTTTTTTCCAAGTGCATAGGTAGCATAACCCACATATTCCAGATGGAGAGTAACGTGGGAAAACGCTGACAATGAATTTAACTAAGTCATCCATCACTTACTTCACTGACTTTTCTGTAGAGGCAATTGTGCCCGGATGGAAATCGGTGATGTTCATGCTCTTGTTCTACGAAACAAGGGAAAAGGGCAAGCGAGTGGATCAGATCGTCAGTCTATTTACATTTCCAAGTTTAAAAATCTACTTTATATCTTCGCTATAGAGCAATTTTTAAAGAGGAATGGATTTTTCCTGGCTGTGAGGGAAAAGTCGTTTATCGCTTTATCATTTTAAGAGAGAGAGAGGGAGCGAACATTGAAAAGAAAATTATTTTTTGCGAACAAAAATGCATTTTACACGCTTTTTCAAATATTTCCTGTACACTTCCTCTTTTTCTGTGTCATCTGCTTTGCTCGCCGCAAGTACATCTTTTTCTTTTCTCTCACGTCTCTCTCGCACAAAATAAATGAAAAAATGTCTCGCTGGCTTGGGAAAGCCACCCTTGTAAAAGCGAGTTGCTAATGACAAAGGTTACAAGTCTCGAAAAAATATAATTTCCCAGGAAAATTTCCCTCCATTTTTTTGTTTTTGGCTTCATTATTTTTTGTCTTGTCAACAAGTCCATTGTGCGTGTAGTTTTGCATGTCATTATTTGTTCCGGAAAGCGTGTGTAGAGTTGAACGACTCCTTTCCATGTTTTACCTTCCTCGAGTTTTCGTTAGAAAGCAAACCACATACTTCCGAATGGCTTTTTGTTTCATTAAATAATATGAAAATCATTTGAATTCGTCACTTGGTTAACATAACATGCGACATGAGTACCACCACTAGCCCTCATTATTATCGTCGATTCAACATAAATCGAATTCAGTTTGATTTCGTTGTTGTTTGCTGGAATTGCTCTTTTCCAACGCCCTGGGGATGCCCTTGTTATTGTTTCAATATTTTGAACATGCTCGTATCCACGCAAAAAAACACAACAACACCGGAAAAAGGAAATGAGAAAAGGGCCTAACAGGTTGAAAATTCTGCCGTGTACGTGCCGTATTGCGCGACGTAGGAAATAAGTGTTCTTAACTTTGTTTTAAGGCCAAGGCTATCATCACCTGAAGTCAGCAAAATCAAAATCTCAGCGTTTTCTCCCCTCGTTCCATCCTCCTCGTCTTGATCTGTATGACATTCTTTTGTAAAACAATTCTTGAAAAAAAAACAACTCTCGTATCACGACATCATTTCCCCTCTTCATCCTGGTGCTGGCGGGACGGATGGAACGCTTGTAATACAATTTATTGTTGTCTTACATGATCGCATCTATCACCGAATTCGTATATCGCTTGTGTATGTATGTACGTATCATGTATCATATTATCTCATATCACATCGTTTACTTTTTTCTTCACTTTCACTCTGCCTCCTATAGTAGTGCAAAATTATTATCTTATTTCTTAGCTTGCTTGCTTGTCATGTCAAAATGGTGTGAGTTTCGTGACACAGAAAATTCAAGAGTGCGTGATTTTGATCTTCCACAAAATATCTATTGCCATTCGAGTGACGATCAATATAACAACACCAACAACTCTTTATTGGTATTTCAGAGAGGCGAGATTTTTATCAATTCGCGATGAAAAACAGAAAATGTTTTAAATTACATTTGGTACAATGCAAAAAAAAAACGTACATCATCAACAAAAAAAATGTATTGGTATTATGATTTTGATGTGTTGCTATTTTCGTTGCCTTGCTTGCCGCCATCCTCTCTTCTCCCTGCATCAATCAAAATGAAATTGAGAGAAATGTTCTATGTGTAGTAAAGTGAAAAAAATAGAGGTGGAAACGATACGAATCTGTCGGTGTTTACAATATCTCCAGAATTTTTATGTCGGGCACATGGTTCGCTGACTCGATGATGAAGCATGCCGCACGCTCTGCTTTACGTGAACGCATCTCCTGTGGCGGTACGGTGCAGGCAAGACGAGGAAAGGCGAGAAATGCCAAAGACACTTTACTTTGAAAAAAGTGGGTACTGATACAATGCTTTCGAAGAAGAAAGGTTATGGGTGAAAACAGTCTCCTCGCCGATTATGTACTTGTTCGGTGAACAATTTTCAACAGGACAGTGAAGACACCATACGGAAATATATATGGAATATATTGCACTTTCAAAAATAGTTACATGGTACTTCCTCTCTGTTTAGTATGCATTTCATCGTTGTATGTATAAGGTTAATATTTGTAGGTCGGTTGTATAAGGAAAGCAAGTGATTGGATCAATTCCGGAATGAGACATGATTTGGACCAAGTGGCATAACGAGTTGGACGTCACATGAAGCTATCGCAAAAGCTATAAATCTGTACGGATATTCGGCTACCACTGAAATATATGTTGCTAGTGATTACCCAAGTGAATAGAAGCAAAAAATTTTCATGTTTTTGGATTTATAACAGCAACATTTATAGATTGTGTTTTACCCGTCATCGACAGACTGAGTCGTTTTAGTTTTATCAATGAACTGCAAGGAAATGATGAAAATAGCCCTAATGAATTTCAAAATAGACGATATTGATGTAGGTGGATTTTGTAGAAAACAAGCTACCTATGCAATGAAAGCAACCTCAGCCGGAAAATGTCATTATTCATTCGTATGCTGTAAATTTTCAAGTTGCCCCTTAACATAGACTTGGCGGGTGATGAACTGTTTCGCTTAGTTAATCTGTAGTTGGCAGTTGGCAAAGATGAATCAGTTCTTACAATAAAAGTGTTTAGTTAATATTTACCCTACAATATTAATCTACTTTACTTCAATGAATTCATAATTGAGAGTGAAAGGTCTTGGGAGGTGCTGTGGTACATTTACAAGGCAAAAGTCGATGCTTTGGCTACTTTGCGTAGCTAAAATTCCAATTCCATATCGCAAGCGATGATCGAAACGAGCCACGACCCTACATTAAAATATTCACACATTTGAACAATAAAGCTAGCAAAACCTGCAATTTGATGAAATTAAAGGAGCTACTTATTTTAAATTAAATATCATTTTTTGAAAGTCCACACACACGAGAGAATGCGTGTTGTATCTCATAAAAATATCTACCTGTTGTACTCTCCATATTTCAAAGAGAAAGTTGAGCATTCGATTCTCATGAGCAGATGGAAAAGAGCGTTTTCTGCCAATGTATCCATTTAATTTACAGAATGAATAGTTTCATATAAATCAAATCCTTTTGACACAGTCTTTATAATCTGGATATTACAGTACTGGCAGCGCGTAGATATGTTGTGCAATAATAATGCTCGTATAAAAGTCCTTGAAAACTGAATGGGAAGGAACGGAATCCCTCCATCCATTTTCAATAATTTCCCGTTTTTATTTTCGCAAAGAATACGAGTCATCTTTTCTCTCTCCAGGACCAGGATGAGAGAAGAGGAAAAGACTCAAAAGGAGACGTCGAGCAGATAAGGTTAATATGTTAATAGCAATTGAATTGACTGCTTTCTTGGGCTGGTAAGCTCCCTCCTGCTGCCTTCGCAATAATATCTCCGTTTACGGTATCAAATCATCAGTATCATCACATCTCCTCCCCTTCCTTTCTCAAATGAACAAAAAGTCTAGGGAGCGTAACAATGTTACCTTTTTCTCATTCTCAAAATCTCCCATCCTCCATCATCGAAGGGAAGTGATTTTGGAGAAGGAATTCACTCAATGCGAATTGCGAGCAGCCTTTTTTCTCCTAGACTCGCAGTAATAATTGGGTATGCATACATGCATGCATACAGACTGAAGCATTTACGGACGAATGTTCTGGACTGGATGACATTTCCTTGCATAATATGATTTTGTTTGCATTCTTCTGAAAATGATTTGTAATTAAAAGGGCTAAAGGTAATTTTTTGTTTGTTTTTTTACAGGGGCTTTTCTCATTCCCTACGTGATTATGTTGTTTGTGGGCGGAATACCTTTGTTCTACATGGAGCTCGCCCTGGGACAATATAACCGTAAAGGAGCCATCACTTGTTGGGGGAGGCTTGTTCCACTTCTCAAAGGTAGAAAACTCCACTGCTCATTTGGTCGCTAAACTTTTACCATTTTCACTTTTACCAGCTAAAATATAATGCGTCAATATGTATGTATGCATGTAAAATACAATCGAGACGATGTTTTCAGCGAATAGTTTTTGTTTTCACAGCAACGCTTAGGCTTGCATCGTAAGCAAGATTAATTTTTGCTGTCAACAATCAAGTTTAGTTTGATCTTCGATCGGCCTGTCGTAAAAATGAATGATGCACATAATTACGTCGGAAATGCTAGGACAAAACTGACTTTAATTTTCAGCTGTGAAAATAAAACTGCCTACGGAAAGGGGATGGCTAATGAGATGATGACAGAGGAGCAATGTAAATGTGTACCTTCTTCTATTATCATCCAATTTAATTAGCAGCATGCTTACATTTAATGAGGCCATCCGCACGCTTTGTGATCACACGATTCGCACGCCTTGCCTTCCTTGTGCTGTAAAGTGTATTAGTCCCGCACTCTGTGATTACATTGATGACACTACACAAAGACCGAAGTCGATACTTTCTAAGCAAAATAAGTGCAAAGAATAGATCGTAAAACGGGAGATCAAAGTAAGGACAAAAAATGAAAGAAATCAAAGCAAAAATAGGTAGATGCTGACAATCTAGAGGGCTTCATTGTATTGCCCTACTTCCTTATATAAATGAGTTATGTATTATATGTCTGTTACTATGGCAATCGATATCTACGCAATGATCAGTGTTTATTTTATTTCAGTGGACGAAATTTGAAGAGAATCTTCATGAGCCATATAGCGATCTTAATTAGGATCACGCTTTAGCGTAGATCTATTTATACTTTTGAGGTGTTAATGCTTCTGTAGCAGACCTGCTATATTCCAAGGTAGGGCCACAATGGTCGTTCGCGTGCCCAATTTCTACCGTGGACAGGTGTGTTCTGCATGTTCATGTGCCTGTGCGACATACAACTATTAAACGCAACGAAATTTTTACCGCTGCCGCTGTTTGCTTTTCAAACTATATATTTGACAAATATCTCGGTTAATTTCGTCTATGGATGGACACTATTTTCAATCGTCACAGACAGAGAAGGCTCTTAAAAGCTTTGAAATCAAGAAAGTCAAAAAATGCATACTAAATAGCTTTCCCGAAGTTATCGTGGATCGATCGGTAGACATGCCAGATTTGAAATAGATAGTTCATTTACAGCTAGATATGGATATAATTTTCAAAAAATATTATGCATCCCCAAGCACGGCAAGTTCGTTTTGTGTCATTGATCAAAATATCTGTGTCATGTCCATGTAGGTATAAGTATTTTGACTTCCTTTCATTTCTTTCTCCTCAAATGACACTTCCCACACAAGATACATAGTTTGTAAAGTTTTGATTATGAACTGATGAGATTTTTTCGTCTATCCGAAGGTTCTCCAGTGCATCATAGAATATAAAAAATAAATATGATATAAACCTAAAACACAGGCCATGTGTATCAATTAAATTGGGAAAAATGAATCTTTAATTAAAAAGCATTGAAATTAGTCTCACACTATTTTGTTTACAATGACTGACGATCTGCATTACTTATAAAAAAGTTTTGCTTGTTCTACGATTATTTTGATTGTTAAAGTTATTTTTGGGCATCCCAATCCCAAATAACGCCATCCGGTGCTTATCCTATCCTCTGTAAAAGCATGAAAGCATTTTATTTTATTTGAATGTGTTTTTTGACGAGTGTGAGCACACATCGTAAAATAGATTACATAAAGCTGTAAAATTAAGTGGTTATGTTTCATCTCGTATCTGTCTGTGGTTCCCTGTAGCTAGCAGCTGGTGAGCCCACCATCAGAACTTCGATAAATATATGCACTTCTAATGGTTTGAATGCACGAAATTATAGTTAAGTTGTTATTGCACTACTTTAATTATACCTTATGTGACTATCTAGATGTAATACATATTTAGTGAGGACAGTATTTTGAAGAAAGAAACATCTCTCAAGTAACAAGTTTCATAAGAAATTTTACCTAGATGATAGATATAAATAGGTTAATCTAGAAGCTCTAAATTTGGCATTCAAGCATCCTCTATGATGACCGGCTACATTTTAAATTTTATTGCCAGTAAAATTTTCAATTGGAATGACATACCTAAGCAAGACCTTGTAACACAGTCTACAAGACAAGACAACTATATTTACGACCGAATCGATTTTTATCAGAAGAAATTCAACAAATTCTAGGAAATGCGAGTCATGAACAATTAGAGGAACAGCCTTAGGAAGTAAAGTGGCCAACGATAGGCACCTAACATCGTCATCATCATTCCATCAGAACGAATCTCCGTACTCGGCTTCCAATTTTCTGTAAATGTTGGGTGGGTAAAGGGTGCTTTCTATATTTTTAAATGCGTCTCGTAAATTGATACATCTCTCACTCAGCAAAGGAGAAAAAAATTGCTGAAGTAAATTATGTGGAATCGAAAAAGATGGATGGATGGGTTGGATGGTTGACTGCTTAGGTACATGCATTTTTCCCTGGCTCCTGTAATGGGCAATATGTGTTGTCTACTACTGCTACCGCTGCTGCTGATGCCGTTCTTGCTCCCAAAAAGTCTTTAGCAATAATGGCCCATATAGATTCTCTCAAAAAGACATTCATCTTGCCGGAAACAGGAAGCAGTAGTCTTTCTCCTCTTGATGGCTTCATGTAACTCTTTCACTCATTCTTTCTGCAGGAGAACAAGAAAAAAGATCTCTGCTCTTTTCAATTACACTTTCCTATTCTCTTTTTCATCAAAATGCCTATAATGTGATGTGATGTGATGACTCTGGCTCTTCGCTCGCACCACCAAAAAGAAATAACCTGCGCTTAAGTCAAGCACCCAGCAGCAGCAGCATCGTACCATGCCACCACTACCCCCACCATCTTTTATGGAGAGTGCTTAAAAAGTTATTGTCAAAGTGTTGACAGGATTTTCTCAGAAATCATGTTAAGTAGAAGTGGAAGCAGAGGAGAAAAAGAATGCAGCCAAAGTCAAGTCAATAGTCAATACTCAAAATTCTCAGAAATTTCTCGAGGACTACACATTTCCTCTGCAATGCGATGACATTTATAGATGGATGAAGCAGCGGAAGAATATCTGCGAAAACACTTTTTATCATAGATAGAAAGTGTAAACTTATTGGAACACAGACAAAAGCGAAAATATTAATAATGATGCTTCACTGGTTTCATTTGCTCTAGAAATTTGACTTAGATCACTCTCGTGTTCCGTTTCTGCTTCTGTTTCCCTATATTTTATACTCATATGAGTGGAACGGGATGTAGGTTTTATGATTTTACGCTTTCCTTTTATGCACAATACATGTTCATTTCATGTTTTTCTTTTCCTTATTCTCATCATTTGTCTTTTCTTTCGTATTCTTAGTATGCATCAATGAAATATGCATGCATACACTTTTGCAGAGAAAGAGATGAAAGTATTAATCTTCACATTTAAGAAGTGATCATTTTATTCAACAATAAACAGGGAAATATTTTCACACAAGTCAAGGTCTACTCTCCCCAGCTATGAATAATTTTACTTACCTTTGAAAGAGGATGGAGATGGAGAGGGGTACGTATGCTTGGCGTACGCAACGGAGTAAAAATTGAATTGTAATTTTCTTTGTAGGAGTTGGCTATACAGTTGCACTGATTGCATTTTACGTTGATTTCTACTACAACGTGATCATCGCATGGGCACTCCGATTCTTCATAGCCTCCTTCACCTCGAACCTCCCGTGGAGTAATTGTCAAAACGATTGGAATACGCCATTATGCAGCAGCATTAAGGTAAAGTCTACTTTTATTTTTAGTCACGACAACCGCACTTGCCTCCGTAGAAGGATTTTAAGCGAATCTCTCGTAAGCTCTTTGTTTTGATCATGTAGTCCGGCGTAACATTAGATTTTTGTAAGTACTATTATTCCATCCCGCCTTTTTAATTAGGTATATTGGTTATGAGTATATAAAAGTGTGACAAAAACCTTAAAATGATTTATTGATCCGAATCCTAACAAACTTTAAAGCGCATATTTCAACTCCCACCTTAGGTCGACACGAATGTCCATCTGGACAATGAAACTTATGACGGTATACTAAATGATACATTTGGAAATGAAACTGCGTTGGATATCAGCAACCATTCGACGCCCGGTGATGAATATTTTTAGTATGTCATTACGTTTTATCAAAAAAAACAAGTCGATTAAAATCCTCTTTGCATAAGCGACAATATAACTAGAGCGCTCCTTTTTCTGCTTTACAATTCATCAGTCGGTTCATACTCGAAGTCAATAAGAGTCAAGGACTTGAGGATCTGGGAAAAATCAAGTTGGATCTAGCGGCTTGCCTCTTTGCGGTTTATGTAATCTGCTACTTCAGTTTGTGGAAGGGGATTTCAACTTCGGGAAAGGTGACTTCTTTCTCTCTCTCGCTTACTCTATCGTGCAATCGTCCACAAATGCTATAATGTCGGTAAACAACCACCCCACGTTTTTCATTTCTCTCTTCCTAGGTTGTTTGGTTCACAGCTTTGTTTCCATACGCGGTGCTTTCGATTCTGCTGATTCGCGGGGTCACATTGCCCGGAGCATATGAAGGCATGAAGTACTACCTAAATCCTGACTTCAGCAAAATTGCTGATGCCGAGGTGAGTCTACGAGTTAAAATAGGTAAACGTTTTTAAGATTGTAAGCGCCCATTAAGTTATTTCTACCGGCAAGTGTTAATTATTCTACAGGACTTGCAGTAGTTCCAATCTATGAATTAAGTACTTCAAGTTTGAGATTACATTAGATATTATTAGAAATTTAAATTTATTATGGGCAATTATCTGCCCATTTTATGTTTTGGCCTTCCATTTGTGTTTGGAAAAATACGTCACAAGCTACATTGGTTATTTGATCGTGACCATTCGCCATTCATTATAACGAAAAAATGAGTCCAAGACTGAGCTCATTTCCGTCCTGTAAGGCATCTTAATCTGCGAACCCGCATGCATGTCCATAGCAATCCGTGGAGTGAAGCACACCTATACATACGTGGATAAAAGTAAGAGTAGGTGAGTTGGTGGTGGTAGATTGAAAAAAAAAATATTCCTGTGGACATGAACACGAGTAATTTTTCCGTTTGCTGTGTAACAGCATATAGTTTGCAAAAAAAAGTGCGAGGGATGGGGTTGGTGAATCAGATTTCAAGCGAATCTCTACAGAACAGGGTAGTAAAATAAACTAATGCCTGCTTCCTGCCAAGTCAGAGCTGGTTGGAGAAGAGAGCACGATGATCATCATCATCATGATCATGAGCATGCCTCCACTGGAAAGAAAGAAATCGAACATCTTACGGATGTCTAATGGAGATTTCATGTTCTACTTGCTTTTTGAGTGCGATGAGAATGACTGATGACCTCCTCGTTTCATTCCGCCCAGTTTGAGTAGAATGTTTTGGATTTAAGCTGTATAATTTTCTTATTATTATTAGTCAACCATGGTAAGTAAGATGGAAAATAGCTCGTCGACTACTTGTTCTCTCGACTACCTCAATCCAGGCATTTCCCTTCTGCCCAAATTCACGTTTTCAATTTTATTTATTCCTGGTCTCATTTCTTTCCATTATTCACCGGAAATTTATTGTGTGTGGTGGATGTTGAATGAAATGAATAAAATATTATTGCTTACTGACTGGAACCTTTGCATTACTAAGTCGTTTAGAATTAGAAGAATTGAATCAAAAATTCTTTTATAAAATGAAGTGAATACCTCGGTGGTTTACTAACCATTTTTACAATGAATAGTTTTGAGTAAAAGGGATAATTTAAATTTCAGGTTTGGGTGGATGCCGCCACACAGGTATTCTTTTCACTCGGTCCTGGATTTGGCGTCCTTTTGGCATTTGCATCTTACAATAAATTCCATAACAATGTGTACAAGTAAGTTATGATGTATTTAGCCTGGATTAAAAGTACGCATATATGTATGTATTGTATTATGAAAGTTCAAGTGGTGTTATTTCCCAATGATTCCACTGATTCCTTTAGGGACGCTCTTCTAACAAGTTGCATAAATTCTGCAACAAGTTTCGTCGCTGGATTCGTGGTCTTCTCTGTCCTTGGGTATATGTCTTCTAAAAGCGGAAAGCCAATTGAGGTAACGCAGATTTTTCCTACATCGAAATCGACTTTGACATTGTTTCTTTGAACTGGTATGTATTGTTAGAGGAAAGGAATGCAAATGAGGTATTCAAAATGTTTTTGATACATTCTCCTCCTCGTCCATTTAAACTAAAGAACTCAAATCAAATGCTTCCGATTGTATGAAAATTGCACAATTTCACTCATGAGATATGTTCCATTCCTGTAATTTCGATCTTTGATCGACTAAAAATCCATGTTTCCTTAGGCTCTGTCGGAGTATTTCCTGTCAATGAGAAACGGGATTTCAGCTAAAAGCATAAAGTCTTTCTATGAGCCCAGACCTGCCGGTCATTCCTCTAGTAAAAATCCCTGGAGCTGCGAAAAATACTTGTGAAAATAATTGTGCGTGCTTTTCTAACAAGAACGCGAAAAATGCAACGTATTCCTTTTCGGAAGAGACAAGGGCTTTTAGAAGTTCCCCTTCGAAAAGGAGAAAACCTTTTCTCCATGCCACGCTGCCAGTCCGAGTGAGACGAGTCCGCTTTCAAAAGAAAAAGACTTTCGCTCACACAAGAAATTCAATTATTCCACTAGAGTAAACAAATGAGCGGTGGTGGTAGTAGTAGTAGCATGATAGTAGTATCTGCTATTGTCTTCGTAAGCAGCGAGTAAAAGTATGTAAGACGTAAGATAAAGAGTGACCTGCTTCAATTCATCTCCTTGCCACACCGCAGGCAGGCATCACTCTCATCGAATGTAATACTGGAAGCAGATAAATTATGTATTTGACTCATCTACACATTTCCATGCCCGCCTGCTGCACTTGCACTATTCATGTATTTATTTGTCTTGTCTCATTTCGTCCTGATGAAGATGAAGAGGGCTCATCTCGACAATAAGTATCTAAACTGAGTTTGGACAACGTCGTCGGCTGTTCCAACTTCAAGCTCGAAAGTCAAAACGAGCTGGCAGAAAAAGAAAGGGAAAGTAAAGAAGCACACTATGTAAGTAGGTATGATAGGACCGGAAAACTGGCAGAAGGTTGTTTCCGTACACGAAAAACTTTTACGCATCTACTTATGATTTTGTTATATTTTTTTATTTAACCATTATTTTTTTAATGAATTATGTTATTATGTAGTAGTTACAAACACGCTCTCTTACGCTTCACTTACTCATGCGTATCATAACGTGACTGCTAAAAACGAAAGCACTATATAACAAATGATCAGGGTTAATTTGCATACAGAGATTTCAAGTCGTAATTGATCCGAGGATTATCCCATTATGAATTAATTCTTGACAAAGCATGTCCTATCAATTCGCTTACAATGAGCCGTCACACCTTTCTTTTTGGGAGTCAAAATTAAACGCATGAGAAGGAAAATACATTTTTAGGGTTTCATTGGATTCCGCGAAATAAATTCCAGATCTTGCCTATCATACGATACGAATCAAATTAGGAGCTACATGAGAAAAACATTTTGTATCTTAAATGTCAAAAAATGGTTTTAAACCTAAAAACTGACATATGTACCTACACCAACAATATGTTTTTATATACTATGTAAATAGCTATGAGCGATATATGTATTGTCGTGTTGTCGTTGTTGCAACAGCAAGTCGCCCAAGAAGGACCTGGTCTCGTCTTCGTCGTATATCCCGAGGCGATTTCCACCATGCCGTACTCCACTTTCTGGGCACTATGTTTCTTCATGATGTTGCTGACTTTAGGATTGGACAGCTCGGTAAGAAGAAACCCATTTTTTACACAACAGTTTTCTCTAGATATCACTTTACGTTTTTCACTTTGATTTTCATCATCCGAATCACATCTGCCCTTTCCGATTTCCGAACGAACAGGAAAAGTTGGTATTATTGTCTCCGTGTATTTTTTTTAAATTGAAATGTTCTGTTCTGACATCATCAACAGCGGCAAAAAAAGGAGCGTCTGTATCCTTGACATTGTTTGAAAACACGCGGGTGGATTCGATTGTTCTGTTACGGGGAAAAGCGTTCTTGAAATTGACAGAGCACGTCTTTCACGTGCCACGTAGAAATCTCTCAGATGAAGTTTAAAAAATGTATTTTTGCTTTTGTCCTTGCACTCGCAACCCAATGCCGCCAATCCAATCCAAATGAATTGATGGCATGTTATGCATGCATCGGAATTAGAATCGATATGTGGGTAATGATCTTTCCTTCGTTCTTGTTCAATGTTTATTTTTGATGTCCGCTTTTTAAAGAATAAAGTAAGAAACGCGACGTTTGTCGATATTCTTCGTAATGGATATTACTGACATGACGTGTGTGTACAATATGATGCTTTCAGTAAGATTTATGCACTGTTCCATTTTTTTCATTTTATACTTATGTAGTTCTCACCTAAACCAAACCTTTTACTGATCTACTGACTCTCTGCTTTTTAAAGAGAAACTCTATCTTTCATTTTTATGGATTTCTAATGCTAATCATTTTCTTTCAACTTTCATTATTTAGCAGCTGTTCCTCACTGCCAATAAAGCCGATATCTATTTTTTCTCTTTTGACATTTACGATGAGCTTCCAATTTCATTATATATTTTTTCTGTGCTAACGTCAGGGATCGACCGATTTAGTGCAGACATCAGGGAAATGATGGGATTCTACCCGGGTATATATTGGCGAGTCTGTTGGCGATTCATTGCACCCTTGTTCATTCTGGTAATAAAAATAAATGCGTTTTCTTTTTCAAAGAAAAGGAAAATTTCACATCTTTCCCATTTCTTCAGGAAAATGTCCAACTCACTGCATTAGTATATTGTGCAACTATATATATATATGCCTCTTCTGATGTTTCAGTTTATAATCGTGTTTGACCTTGCAACGAGAGCGGATAATAAGGCATTCGTCATTCAAAACTACGAGTATCCCGAATGGGCGTTGACACTTGGATGGTGCATAACCATGTCAAGCATTGCATGGATTCCGGGAATGGCCATCTACAAGATCCTCGTCACCAAGGGAACATTTCGTCAGGTACATTATCTTACATATTAGCTTAGCAATTACGATTGCCATCATTTTCATGGTGTAAAATGACATTTCATGCAGCGTATAAAAATACTTACCACGCCATGGCGGGATCAAGTTCAACAAGTCTCTTCCCTCAACGGAATCCAAGCGGAGACAACGCAAGTGAAAAGCAACATCAAGGGCGAACCCGTCTAAAGAGCGCAAGTACAGCACGCGTTTACAAAAAATCAACAGTGCTAATTAAATTGTTATATAATATGTTCTTATGTCATTTCTAGCCACTACTACATACTACGCGTTATAATATATTATACATACTTACCTCTCAAACAGATTGCATTTCCTTCCCTTTCGGGTTTCATTGTTTTCTACAGGGAAGCGGTTGTTAAGCATAGACAAATCTTACATTTTCAAAGAAAAATAAAGCAACTTTTCCTTCCCTGTATTTCTGAGAGGCAGAGTGTGAAACGGTACAACCGCTTCGGAATACAACCATACAAAAATCTATGCAGCGTTAGAAAAATTGAATCAAATGATTCATTTAGGATGGCCGTACATGTTAATTTAGACATGTACAATAGCCTGACAATAGCCATAGCCATAATTTAATATACATATTTAGGTACATACAGTATGTCAACTTTCCCATTATCTGTAATTGTGCTAAATCGTAAATGTAAGAATTTAATTGATTCAAATATAGGTTAAGCATAATACATGATGTTATAATTGATACAACAATTAGGGTACAAACGTAGGTACAGCGATTGCAACAAAGATTTATGGAGCTGTATAAGTAAACCAGGATGGATGAATTTATCACGGAGTAACTTTTCGTGTATTCATTGGTAATTGACCAGAGATCATGACTACATATATTCAAGTTTATTATGGATTGATTATAATACGATTCTTTCGTATTTCAAACAAGAAGATACATATTTAGTATGAATTTAATGATAAGTGTGTATTATATTGTCATGTCATGATGATAACTTTCAGTGAAAAAAGTAGACGTCATGTTATGATATAGTCTGGGAAGGAATTTCTGCTCTGCTGACTTTTAGCAATATCTTCTGATGTAAATAATTTGCATGGAAATGCCAAATATCGTATTACAAGCCGTAGTATCAGAATTATGAACTATTTATGCAGACTATCTAAATTAATCAATTCCAATATAAATCACAAGTTTTTTTTAGTTCAGAATTGCCTATGTTCAACTTGTTTATGTTTTGTGGCTCCCTTGAATGCAGGTTTTAGTTTTGTCCTACCCCAAGCGATCATTATAATCACATCGTGGGACCAAAGGTGTAAATTTTGTTTGACAAGTACTTTTTTGTAAAATCCGCTCATTTCTTTAAAGTTGTAGTAATTTTTGTTCAGTGTTTGACATAATTTTCGGTGTTCGTCTTCGCAACAGTTGCAACTGTAACAATAACTAAGCTTAAATTCCAAGATGAACAGAATTTAACAAGTTTAATGTAGCGGACCTCTACCTAAGCATGTATCATGATTGCCAATTAAGATATTGTATAAGCGAATTATTGGTGCTATGCGAATTCAAAATACGCAATTCCTTATGTTTTTGTGAATGAAATTACAAGTTGTGTTCTTGACGCAAGTAATAGAAGCATGCCACGCTGGTTGGAGCATTTTCGAAGAATTTATTTTTCCTTATTTGAAGTCCCTCCTAATAATTCTGTTTATGAATACTTTTCTTTAATGATTTTTTTAATGAATATGAATTTTGAAAAAAATCTTTTGTTGTGAGTGATGTTTTTGCCAGGTTCCACGAGGAATAAAAAGGCAGCCAGAGTCCTCGATGATATAGGTAATCAAGCTTACAACAAAAGATTTGAGGTTCCAGAGAAAGGATACGAAGAACGTAACTGGGTGAAAATACCAGCCAGATTTTCACTCTAAGCATCGACTTGTCCTTTCTCCGGAAAAATACATACCTACCTAAATAATTCTTAAACCTTTTTAAATTGTCATCACTTCAATTATTTAACTGTTGTCACCTTATGGCCCCATGCTCATTTTGCCATTCTTGCTTTTCAAATCATTTGTAGATAAGTAAATAAAAACAAGCTTGCAAAGCTTTTCAAATTTAAGCAATATATTATCATTAAATAAATGTATAACTTAAGCAGGATGTAAAAGAAGTAAATGAAAAAATACTGCATCTTTCTAAATGAAATTCAATATAAATTGAAGTTTAAGAGTATCACTTTTAAGGTGACAAATTTTTTTCTTACTGTTACCACATCTACTGTACACGGCATAATTGGATGCTATTGGAGAGTTGTTAAACGCATGGCTGTATTCCAATCACGTGATTGTTTAATAAATTAAAAAAAAACTTTATCATAACTTAATATAAAATGGAAACCTATAAAGCTTTAAATATTTGACACGAGAAAGTAACCAGTAATTTGTGGACAGACCAACCCCTCAGAAGCAATTGAATTTAATCTGTCTCCTATCTATTTTATATAGTCCGTGTGTATCTACATAATATAACGCTGCCGCTGCGGGGCTATATCTGATCTGGCGGACTTATTGTAGCAAAAAAATGAAATCCCTGGCCTCCGTCTAGCTTTCTTAGCTTATGCATGCAAGTCTACATCACCGCATCAATATCAATATCATCATCATGCATCTTTTTGAAGGACGAAGAAATTACTCCATTTAAGTTACTCAATATACACACTCAGCGCTCGCTCACTGCTGCTATGATGCTTCAGATAACTTCCCCCCTTCCCATTCATAATGTACAATTTCGAAACGTGAACTGAAAAGAAAACTGCAGTCCACATGATTGACAATAATGTGTTCAATTCAAACATAACGTCACATTACATGGCACAATATCAAAAATCAAAGGCATTCTTCATGTGCAACAGAATCATCTTTACAAGCCATTGATTCGCAACAAGTTTTTTTTCCTCGCTGAGGAAAATCCATTTGAAATTCGTCCTATTCATTTCCTATGCAATATAATGCAAGAAGATGCAACTCAAACTTTGCCTTCGAGCTAGTGAATGAGCCAACCCAAAAGCCACGAGAGTTCCGGTACCAAACCTACTTAAAAAAGGAGTTGGTTAGTGGAGCAAGCAGGTCCTTGACCTAAGGAAATACTGGCTGCGTCTTCGAGCAATTTTTTTTAAACTTTTTTTTATGAACTTACATTTTTGCATATTTCTTTTAAAACATTTTCACCATTTATATTTCTATTTGTGTAGCAAGCCCCACATTCTAAAACACGTCTGTCTGTCTATGTAACACAGGTAGGAAGGAGATTTACAAGGAACGATACAAACGTGAGAACACAAATTTTGCATTTTTTTTTCTTAAAAAAACAGTGAAGTAAATCCACCTAAAAAAAATCTTCATCATTTTTCGCTGTGCACTCTTATAAATTTTTGTATGAAGCCAAAGTATGAAGTATGACTTTTATATGAAATGAAATACCTATGTGGAAATGCATGCAATCGCAATCACATCATCATCATCATCCTCATCAACTCAAAAAGGTTGCCTTTTTTCTAAAGCGGATGTTACTTCAGATGCATTTCCCACACGTCGATGAGGAATGCGGTAGCGCATCATCACCACCACCGTCACTGTCTTAATCCAAATCTTGTGTGAGAAAGAGAACACACTTTTTTTATCAATGAATGCACCGTATTCATTCAAAAGTCGATGTCGTACAATATATTTTCTACAACACTAGATCACGACTCACGAGACGCGTTCACTTAAATACAAGTCTACACAACCATTAAGCCAGCCTAATGCGTTAACTATGTAGGTATGCTAGGGTAATTATATTTGAAAAGAGAAATGAGCGTTATATACGGCGAGAAGAAAACTGGTATATCATTAAACCTTATCGGCGAATTCACCGCGTCCTTCACTTCTGAAATTGGGATGTGTGTTGTCTATCCGTCTACGTGTGCCGTAACATAAGTAATATGCGTGTCCGTCCGCAAGCCTCCTTGATTAATTTATTATTTTTTTAAATACGGACGGTTCAGTTGAGCGAGCCCGGTGGGCCGTTTATACGTATGTAGCAATAGGTGAAGGCACTGGAAACTCAAAAGAACTTTGCGCTTTTGTTTTTGTCATACAATCAAGTGCATTGCGTGTGCATAATATTTTATTGTACATCTCCATAATTGCTAGTTTACGTATGATCTGATCGGTACATTATTCATGGATGCATGTAGGTAGGCACCTGAAAAAATCTTTGAAAGCCTTCAAAGAAGAAACAACCTTGAATTCTTTTTATCAATAAAAATGCCCCTCTAGCTCGGCTGAAACGAGTTTTATTGGCACTCATGACCAAGAATGCATTGCATTGGTAGAGTGACATGAATCAGGTTTTTTTAAAGAATGCAACTTACATACTTAAGTACAGCGCAACTTGTTAAGGCATGCATCTTTAATTTGGGGGAAGGAAGACAATTTTGTTTTTGTAGATGCATTCTTCTCACCGAGCCGAGCCAGACACAAGCAGGCATGGGATGGGAATGAGTAACGTTTTGTTTGGGTGTCAGATCCCATGGTGCAATAATATGTATTATGTACTATATGTACATATAATCTCTTATCTTGGTGAGGACACGTGAAAGCGAAAGATCATAAATGTGTGCATTTCTTCTAGGATCTTTTTGGTCAATATTAGTCTTGTCTTGTGACTTGAAACGATCTTTTTGTGAATAATAAAAAGTGACAAATTTTTTTGTGCTTGGATTTATGGACTATGAACTGGAAGATAAAATCAACTTTCTCCCAAACTTACATGCCAGCCTCCACCTCCACCACCTGTTTTCACCACCTAAACTGATTGTATTTTAAAATTAATAGTGTCACATCATTGCCTACTATATAGCTTAGATTGAGATGAGGAGAGGAGAACCCGGAAGTTGCCAAAATTGAAGGTGAATCTGTACAGTCCCACATGTATTTTTAAAATCTAGTTAGGGGCTGTCCATAAAATACGTAACGCCAAAAATCACTTTTTCAGACCCCCTCCCTCCCCCCTCGTAACGC
>JAHZNI010003265.1:0-14123 GCA_027744415.1 Seira ritae | reverse complement strand
TTCTTCATAGAGTTCGTCCATCTCAAGTTGATATCCGCATGACTTTTGAATCTCTTCAAAGTTAAATCTCTCTTTGAACTCAATTTCGTTAAAATCAACCGTGGTTGGAGTGAAGTATGACATGCAATGGGGTGTCCACTTTGGGACTTCACCCTCTTCGAGATGCTGCTTAAATACTTGCACCTTCATGCCTCCTGACGAGTTTTGATTTTGATTTTCGCCTTCGAGGACAACTTGCATCTGACACACGTTCTTCTCTTCTAGTGCAAGAGGGGCCAAAATCTTGAGGTTTTCAATAGTCAAAGGACCGCTTGGCTTAGAAAATACTTCTGTAAGACCTTCAGTCGCAGTATGCCCTGCGCTAAGGCACATCTCAAGGAAACCAGCACCTGGGAAAATGACCCTCTTCCCGACCATGTGATCTTTTATCCATTCCACTCTTCTTATATCCACAGCATTTTGGAAGATTTTTGCGCCTGAAGCATTTGGAAACACTGAACCCAGCAAAGGATGGATCTGTGATGCATTCAGGAAACCCCCTCCAGCCCCCGAAGCGCTCACGTCGAACCAATATTTTTTTCGCTGAAAAGGATAGGTTGGCAAAATGTTTAATTTCTTGCGCCCATAAAATCTGTCAAATCCTTCCCAGTCGACATTCCATCCATTCAAGAATAATTTTGCCAGTGAATTCATTAGGGTCTTCCAGTTTTGTTCACTTTTCCTCAAACTAGGCAGACAAAGCTTGCAACCAACATCCTGTGGAAGATTTTGCATCACCAAGGCTGATAATATCGGCTGCGGTCCAACTTCCAAGAAATACTTGCAACCTTCCGAAGCCAGAGCTTCGCAAGCCCCAATGAAGTCAACCTTTTCTTTTGTATGGTCAGCCCAGTACTGGGAGGTTTTTATGATATTGCAATCGTCCCCTTGGAGGAGTCGTCCGTAAACCCCAGATATGTACTTCACACCTGTATCTCCCACTTCCATCCTCCAGTTGCTTCTCAATGTCTCTATAACATTTTTATAGTTTCCCAGTATGGGATCCATCAACCTCGAGTGGAATGCATGCGAAGCATCTAGTACGTGAGTTTTCATGTTCTTATTTTTCTTGCAAAATTGAGAAAACGCTTCTACGGTTTCAACCTCGCCAGCCAAAACTGTTTGATCATTAGAGTTCACCGCAGCGAGATCCAGTGCTCCTGACATATTCCATGATCCAAATTCTCTCAAAGCAGCATCAACTTCCTTCTTGGATGCTTTCAAGACAATCATTGAGCTTCTCGGAAGGGCATCCACCAAGCGACTTCTTTCCGCGACCATGGCCAACGCGTCCTCCAGGCTAAGAACTCCACATGCAACTGCAGCTGCAAATTCCCCCAAACTATGTCCAAGGACATAATCTGGTTTGACTCCCCACGACTCCCACAATTTCAGAAGACAGTACTCCACGACAAAAATAGCTGTCTGGCTATACAATGTCCTTTTCATTTCTTGGCCAGCCCGAAAACCCCACATTGCTTCCTTCATGTCAATTCCATAATTTCCCTTTAGAAATTTTTGACATTTGTCAAAATTGATCCGAAAAACAACATTGCTCTCATATAGCTGCTCAGACATCCCTTCATATTGAGAACCTTGAAATTAAGAGATAGTGAACGTCATGAGCCGTGTATGATCCAATAAAATTAAATAATCTTCTCCTTGTCTAATAAAAATAGCTGAATCAAAATATACCTTGTCCTGGAAAGAGAAAACAGATCTTGCCAGTGTCTGCATCAGTCAGATCCCCACGCATGACTTTGTTGTCCTGTAGGGCCTTGAGAGCATCTTCACAATCTTTGGCAATAATTACAGCTCGATTGTTGAAACTTGCCCTGCCTGTGTTCGCAGAGTAAGCGACGTCAGCAAACTTCCCGTCGACCAAATTCTGAAAAAGGTCTTGATATTTCTCAAGTAACTCCCCCATTGCTTCAGCAGACTTTCCAGAAATCTTCATGATGTGCAAGGGCCTTTCCAATTCATGATTAGGTTTCGGCAACTTGAAAGCTGGAGCCTCTTCAATCACAAAATGGCCGTCGGTTCCAGTTATCCCGAATGATGAAACGCCAGCAATTCTTGGCTTTCCGTTGACCTTCGGCCACGGCGTAGGCTCAATCGGAATGATGGCCGGAATGCATTCCAAATTGATTTTAGGATTTAGTTTGTTCAGATTCAAGTGTTTCGGGATGATCTCATGCTTCATCGATAGAAGAACTTTTATAATCCCCGTGATTCCTGGATAAAGTTTTCATTTCAAGCATTAATAACGCATTGATGGATAAGTTTGATCTAAATTGAGGTTAATAAAATTGGTATTAGATATTTTTATGATTGTTTGGTTTGTTAACTTCATACCTGAACAGCTTTCCGTATGTCCCACATTAGTTTTCACGGACCCTAATTGAATTTGTTTCCGAGAAATTTTAATCAGATTTGTTTCATACTAATGCTATATTTTATACTGTCTGAAAACCAACCTATTATCAAAGGATTATTCCTCTCTGGAGTTCCGTAAACCTCAGCTATTGCAGATACTTCGAGGGGATCGCCAAGAGGAGTACCAGTTCCATGAGCTTCAACAAAGCTCACGTCCTTTGGATCAACATTTGCGTCCTTCAAGGCCAATTTCATTGCCAACGCCTCAACTTCCTTTGTTGGAGTTCCCATCGATTTACTCACACCTTCTTGCACGCAAGCACCTCCTCTAATTAAAGCCCAAATGTTGTCTCCATCTTTAATCGCGTCCGTGTACTTTTTAAGGACTAAAACACCACATCCCTCAGCTCGCACGAATCCATCGGCGCATTCATCAAAACTGATAAGAGAAAACAGATTTTAACTTATTCGGAGTCACTTAACAGAGTCAAACTTATTCGGAGGTCAACGATTTATTTAAAAAAAAAACACCACTTACGTTTTACATTTCCCATCTCCAGTTATGACAAAAGATAATGTGTCTTTGTTAAAGGGATTCAACAAAAGATTTACTCCAC
The DNA here is from genome assembly GCA_027744415.1 of Seira ritae. Lineage (NCBI taxonomy): Eukaryota > Metazoa > Arthropoda > Collembola > Entomobryomorpha > Entomobryidae > Seira > Seira ritae. The sequence continues at coordinate 11,091 of JAHZNI010003265.1, read as the reverse complement.
AAACTATAGCTAATTTGGTCTCCCCCTTTCTCAAACTTTTGACGGCGAGGTCAACGCCAACCATGGCAGAAGAACATCCACTCTCCTATTTAAAAATCATGCAAACTTAGTAAGTAAATGCTCCAAAATAGGTTGATTTTATTTGACTATTCATATGTAACAGTACCGTAGCCACGCTTGGACCTGTACAACCTGAGATCACAAATTACCAAAATTAATCAGAAATGAATTCATGGTAAGTAAGTCAATTAATTATGATTTAATATTAATTAATTGATTCCCAATTACCCAGAATGAAGGAGAGACGAGCAGCTGCAGCCCCAAACGAATTCCCCATGTACATCCGGTAGAATTCATTGCATCCATTTCTCATGATGATGTCCTTGTAGTCATTCATCCAAGCTCCGAGGAAGACGCCAGCATGAGAACCCTTGAGACTCAAAGGATCAATAGAGGCATTCTCGAGAGCTTCCCAAGTTACCTCCAGGAGGAGACGTAGTTGAGGGTCGAGTAGCTCTATTTCTTTGGGGCTTATTCCAAACAGCTTTCCATCAAATTCATCCACAGGTTGGGACAGAAATCCTGCTATGGTTGACTCCGTCGACTGGGGAGCTTTACAACCGTGCTCCTTCGTCCAACGATCGGAAGGAACTGTTCTGGTTCCAAGGACGCCATTCAGGAGGAGATCCCATAGCTCAGAGTGGTTTTGAGCTCCTGCGTGACGGCAACTGAGACCGACAATGGCTATGGAATTGAGAAGGTCAAGATTCTCCGTGTCTTCAAGTTCAAATGTGACCAGGTTTTCCACGTTCTAATATAAATATAAATAGCCACCCAAAAATTGGCATTTGCTGCGAATTAAAATAGATTTCTAGAAAAAGAGAACTTTTCATAATCGATGTTTTCATCCTTACCGCTTCTCTCAACAGGGTGATTTCATCCTCAAAAGTTTTCCAGACTTTTACCACGCTCTAAAATGCGATAACATTTTTTGAATAAAAATTGGCTCGTAAATTTATTTTGATGTGTTCACACAAATAAAATACTTTTACTTTATGGTGTTAATATTTATATTTTAATCACCGATTCAATGATTCCCTCAAAATCCAAGTCCTGGACTTTACCAGTCATTAAATCCTCAGGAAGTTTTGCAATAGCAAACTCCCTAAAATTATATTGAAAAATTATTTTTTAATTGATGCTTTTACAAAAATAACGTAACAAGCCCCACTCACTGTGTAGCCGTTGAATCCGTCCGTAAAACAAAGTAATATTTTTCATCCAGTCCTTTAAAGTTCTTCTGATTCAGTAGCCAATCTTTCATGTAGACCTCAAACGGGGTAACTTGAGACACATTAAAGTGAATTGTTTCATGATTTTCTTTTTAATTTGCTGAAGCTATAAATGTACATAAGTAGATACCTTGATTCTTCGATAACTTTTTCCCTGTTCCCACCAAATGCTCAAAGACCTTGATCGAAGGAGTGAAACAAAACACTGAAGTATCCAGTTCGATAACAGCTCCATTTCCTGTACGAACCACCGCGGTCATAAATCCATCGTTTCCTTCGTCAAAAATCTCATCGCAATTTTTCACGATCATAGTATCAGAAGCCAAATAACAGCATTTCCGAAACAGAGTCAAGTTGAAACAGTGGAGCTTGGCAAAGTCCTTCAGTCCAATCCAGCCATTGACAGATTGTTGGTCAAAGTACAGAAGTTGGTCGTAAACATTGCCGAGTAAAATCCGGTTTTTCGAGTCGAGTAAAGGAGACGCAACAACGACAAGTTTTTTTGTAGTTACCACCCGGCGCAAGGAACGGGCCAAAATCAAGGATTGAGAGACTTCATTGTCATCCACCACGGTTGTTACCCACGCGTCCATCTCTAAAACTTCTCAAAGTCCAAACTATGTTTTCTGCTGAGAATTTCTTCGGAAACTAAGTAGTTTGAAATCGCTCTTGTTCGTAATGATAATAGATTTTTACATAAACACTTTTCGTTCTGCAGACGAATTTATTTTGGGAAGCTTGGTTTTAGTTATGAATACCAGTCCAGCACCTCACCAGTCGGAATCGATACCACTAATGGAATAATGTCTTTCTTTAACTTTGATGAGCATTATATTCTGGAGGATCATTAATTTTCCACGAGCCATTGAAAAGCTTCTTAAATGTTCGGGAGAATGTCATGCGATATATTTATGATAATGAAGAAGGAGGCTTTTCCGTTTGAGTCATTTATACAATCCCATTGATGAACACCTTTTTACTCCGTCACTGTCTGGCTTTATGTGGGAATATTTGGCGCTGGTAGAAAGGTCCTCTCGACCTCTGTGAATCCATTCTACGCAAAATGCACGAGTATAATATAACTGGACATTAAATGGCGCGTTAAATATCTTAGGATTTTCCCCTTCTGTTTCTTAATAAATGAGTTAATGAAAACTAAAACTGTCTATTAAAATTATTATATGAGCATTAATCATGCCAAAAATACGACGAAGGTTTTAATGAGGTTCGCAAATGGGCACGCAAGTTGGTTAGGGATTAAGTCTTGAACTTAGGATTTTAATAAGGTAAAGTTGCCGTATCAATGTCAATGGCACATTATGTACCACACATTATTAGATATTTTTTTTAACAAGATTATTTTTTGTTGCAACTTATTTTTGTAGTTCATTCAGCGTTTGATTTTTTTCGAGTTCCAGGAACAAAGCTGGAAAGTCCTTCTGCGGGGTTGGCATGTCTTATTAAATAGCCTTAATGATGGGATGCAAAGACTTTGTTATTGACAACCCGTGAGAATATGAATTGCAAACTTGTGCAGCGTCCAAAGATCAGCAATACCATCATTGAATTACGACGCATTTTCTCAGGTAAATTCAAGTTCAAGCGAAACAATAGCTAAACTTGGGTCTGTCAACCTCTGGTTTCAGGTTCAATTTTTGCATTGAATTGTATGAAGCATTTGAAGAGGGCAGAAGTTATTGACGTTTTGAGGTCGCAGACACACGCCGCAATCTTCCGTCCCAAACAGTCGCGCCGATGTTCAAAACCTCAGAAGGAAAACAGCCATGGAATGAATAGAAGATGACAAATTGTGGGAACTATTTTGCGAGCGAGTGTACAATTCCTTGGCAACATCCTGATGAGGTTGTCCACATGATACTTACTTATGCTATTCAAAATTTCAATGCTACATGAAGCGGAATAAATAAAAATGGGGTCGCGATTTACATTATTCAATAAATAAATACATTATCGTCCTCGTGCATTGGTCTCTGGTCCCTGATCTTGATTTAAAAATGTACAGACAACATTATGACCTTAATTTAGTCGAAACGATTTCGGGAGGCTTCCTAAGTGAAATACTAAATAAAGCTACCGCGGGAGTAAAGGAAACGTGATGCACTAACTTTGCAAGTATAGAAAAAATGCGATTTGTTTCTATTTTCACTTCTAACTAACTCAGATTTTCTATGCTCAATTTTCCCCAATCTTCAGCTAGTAGACACGTCTCTGCTCGAACGCCATGCCAAGAGGCTGGGATGGAAAGCTAATGAGACCTCAGCGAGGATTCTCGAACTATTCTTTATAATACTTTTTAATTTAGAGTAAAATTCTTCACACCATTTTTATTTTGCTTAAAGAAACAGGAAGTTTATGACAGAATCTTAAACTTTACAACTTTGTTTCAATGGTTTTTACGGGCTACTTACCTAAAGTATTACATGAGTATGGCCTTTTCTAAAACAATTCAGATCCTAAGATCGTGCTTAGTGAAGATAAGAGTAGCCGAAATACTGTAACTATCGAATTCATTTTACAGAAAACAATAATTATTATTTAAAAAAATACAGTCTAAATATAATATTCGTTTCAACTCTCGGGCCACCCAAAGTCCCGTCCAACCATCTCGTAAAACCGTTGATTGAAAGGCTTATAAAACTCCCTTAACTTCCTCACCAATCTCCTATCCACATTCGGGTGTTTCCTCCCCTTACTGTCATTCAGGCAGTGTACACTATTGTGACCATCCTCAACACCCTCATGCTTCTTCCAGCAATAGAACCCTTTTGTCGAGTTGAAGTAGAAATCTTCACGTTTCAGTTTAGATTCTAGATTCAGAAATTTTTCGACTTCCTGGAGTTGTGTGAACGGATCGCGGATCAGTGCGTCACCGTCGATGACGTGAATTTGGGAAGTTGGGAATATGTCGAGCCAGCGTTGGAGGTAGCGGGAGTAGATTGAGATGCGAATTGCCTTGTAGTTTGTGTTTATTGAACCATCGGGGTGGAGGATCAAGGAGGATAGAGGGGGTGGTGGTTGTTGTTGCTGTTGAGGGGGTGGTGGTGGAGGAGGGGGCACAGGGTTTTGCTGCTGAGTTTTGTTCTGGGGCACCGCGATGGTCGAGTTCGAGTACTGTTTAGTTGTTAGTTTTGGATTAGATCTTTTTATCATGAGTTTCTGGAAGCGTTTGTGGGAGTTCTTACCAAGGTTACGCGTGCAATGGGAAGTGTATTTCGCAAAGGGAGGTGCGTTGTTGGCGGTGCTTTTAAGTGCAGTTCCCAGGCAAAGCATTTTGTGAACATTTTCTCGGTTTGAACTTTGTGTGAACACTTGTATTTTGTGAACAAAGCATGTGATCCTCGTCAGCAATGGTTATTAAAGAAGAATTTTTGAAGCATTGCTTCTGTTTGTATATAAAATTAGGTGCTTTCAGTGCAAAATCGATGAGAATGAGAAAATGCGAGGTGTATTTAAATATTTTAAGTTAAGCATATTAAATTCTATTTTGAAAGTGCAGAGGTATGTGCATAAAGTGGTGCAAAGAGGAAAGTACATGCATATTTTATTTAACATGTGTATGTGCAAAAGCTAAGCGCTTTCATGTTTAATATTGTGCATTTTGATTGCCTGGCAGAAAATGATTTTAAAAATAATGGTCCATCAATGAAATTTGGTCGAAATGGAGAAATGGTTTGGTTTGGGAGGTTGCAGGTTGCAGGTTAGATTTTCTAAATGGGCTCTGAAATATCGTTGTGCGCGCGTGCGTTAAAAATGTAGTTAATTACGTGAGGTGCCTTGGAGACACATAAGTGCTTTTAAGTTAAACGTATGTGACGCATCGTTCCCAGGCAAAACAGCTTTCAAAACCCCTTTTCATACGCGTGGAGTTAATCGTTCGTTGCCTCAGAGATAATAATTGTATTTACATAAAAAGTGACAACCCAGATCGGAAATGACTAAAAAAATTGAGAAACATTTTAAGCATTTTGAGTATACAGTGCAAGAGTTGTGCAGCAGTGCATTAGTATAAAATAGTGCATTTTATTACGCAGGTACAAAAATATACAGGTGCTTAATTTGAATGCTTACATACATAAGACCCAAGTGCAAATATATGTACTATGAAGCATATTAAGTACATGACCCTTACATTCTCTACCTGGAAATTAATATGAGACAGTCATTTTCTTTTCTTATTCTTAGTATGTGTATCATTTCCTTTTAATGTTTACCTGCGGATGTAGGTTCAACATATCTATCAAAGCTCTAGTTCCACACTTCCTCGCTCCAATGATAAGCACGCTCGGGAGTGTCTTTCGTTTGGGCAAGAACTTTCCATTTGTGGATTGGGAAGATGATTGCTGGGGCGAACTGCTTGAATCCGTTTCATTCGATTGCGTTAACTTGTACACGATCGTTGCGATGATGGCGTATTTTAATAGTGCTTGGACCGTTAGTGAACGGTGCTTGTTGAGCACGTGGAGCACCCACTTTTGTATCATGATACTAGTGATGGACTGCTCAAATGTTGCATTATAATATTTTTCTTGCAACTTCTTTAATTGCGACTGTAAGATGAGCAATATTAGCTAATTTAAATTACGATTAAAATGGATGCATTTAATTAATTAATTTTGATTAAGACAGCCATGTATAAGCCTTCCATGACTAATATAGGTAAAGTAATCGTAAACTTACAGAAATATTCTTTCCTTCTCATGGTGAAGTACCAAATGACAACGAGATTATTAAAACTGGGTCAATAAAATCTTCCTTAATGCAGAGATGATCATCAATATCTTTGCACATTATATAGATATATATGATAATATTGATTTAAGAAATGTATGTTTGTTTTTATTAGGAAATGAGGAAAACCACTCTGGATAATATATCGATCGATGCACTGTATGTAAGCACTCGTAGTGGAACACGGTAGATGTCGAGTGAAAAGCGTAGTATTCTCCACTTTTTATAGTTCCCAAGCCTGCACAATTGTACATTGTGCAAACTTTTCCCGTTCATTTCCCTTGTACATTCTTTCATGCAAATGCAATTTTTCAAACATTTATCTCTTGTTCCTTTTCTAGAGATAGTTGTTTGAGAGTTTTTAGTGCAGTTTAGTTTAGTTTATTCTTGAGAGAGTTATTCTTGAATCATGTTTCCTTGCAATTAAATAATCAATACATAGTGGAATGGAAGATTAAAGTTCTGTTCATAATTCGTTATTTTAAAAACACAATGTTGTCATCCTTTACGAATTTAATTTTCTGTCATCCTGTCTCGGCGCAATGAAGATAATCTCTAATGGCTGTCGGTTAGAAATGAAAGCTTTAACATGAAACGAGGAGAAAAGGTGACAATTTTGAGAAGATTCTATCATCACTGCTACTCCTGTATGGCGTCGATTTTCTGGGGTGGAATGAGAATCAAAACGTTTCACACGGTCATGACTCGCAATGAGATGAAATGCTTTTTTAGAATAAATTCTTCAATAAAGTCGAACAAGTAGGAGGAGAACCAAGATTGTGCACGGTTCATGGCACACGTCAAAATTTCTTATAAAGAACCCGAATTTCGATTCCGTAAAAGTATCTAAAACCAATGCCAATTTGTATTACATAATTGTATTATTACAAAATGCGTAATCTTGACTTCGCAAATTTTTATGGCAAAAGAATCTATTTGAGGCGAACAGATGAACTCAAGCTTCTAGTTTGCTCGAAGAGTTCTTCGATTCGCGATAAAGTCTAAGTTCGTTTACTATTGGTAAAAATAATGACGGCTCAATGAAAAGCATCCCAGATAGAAAAACATTAAAATCTGTTTATTAAAAAATGAATTCCTTTACATTCGTTGAGCATAATAACAATAATTAAAATCTGGTTTTAATCTGGCGTTCGTGATTATCCTTTTATTTCACACTTTTCAAGAAGATATATTGCATTTCAAAACCTACATGGTAGCCTGGTAGGCGTAGGGATTGGTGGAGAAATGCAACAGTGAACAGAGAAAGCAAAGCACGGCCGGTAAGCGTCTTAAGCATCGTTCTCTCTCGTCCTTTTCCGAGCGTCCTTTTGAAACTGAAGGGGAGTATTATGTGTGAGCAGCAGTAGTAGTACATATATAATGTATTTCTGCTTGATGGAAAGCTAACATGACCCTAATATGAGAAAGTAGTATCAGAAAAAAATGTTCTGACTGATGTTGTCACATTCCCTTCAGACCGTTTTCTAGCTATTCATTAGAATATTGACTTGAAATTATTTAAGAACATTTGAATTAAATAGAACATGGTGAACTTGTAAAACAAAACGTAATTTACAAAGTTCCGGAGAGTGAGTTTCATTTCCCGAAGCACTGTGTTCAAATGGGAAACTCAAAAAGTGCTTTCACCGAACAAGAACTGGAGGACTATGCGGACCTAACGTATTTCTCGCAACAAGAAGTTCTCAAGTCAGTACAATTATCTTTTTACACAAGAATTTTACGCAAGTACTTATTATGATTTTTGGTGGGAAAGTTTCTTCCAGCAATTTAAGTCACTCGCTCCGGAACTGGTCTCTGTCCAGCGAGATGTCAGACTACCGATGGAGGTTATTCTGCGCTATCCTACCCTACGCTATAATCCATTTGGGGATAGGATCTGTATGATATTTAGCTCAAACCGAGATGGTGATTGTAACTTCGAGGACTTTTTGGACATGATGTCAGTATTTTGTGAAGCTGCTCCACTCTCACTGAAAGCCGAATATGCTTTCAGAATTTATGGTTAGCTTTTCTTTCCAGTAAATATGTAAATGAATTTTTTATTTTTAGTAAAAGGAAAACGGATCATTTTAAAGAATGGTAAATAGAATCGAACTAATGATTCTCAGAGATAGAAAGACTATAATTTTGATGTAAAACATGACGACTCTGGCTTTTTCAATATCAGTAAATCTCAACTCAGACAAAATCCCACATGATAGAATAAATAAGTCCCTCCGACGAATGACGAAGAGTACCCAAATCTAGCCGATTATTTTCCTGCTACTTTCAATTGCCACCAAAATTAACAATGTTCTAAAATGACGAAATCATTCTCATTTTCAGATTTTGATGGTGATGACATGATCGGCCCTGAAGACATCGAAGAGACAGGTTAATTTAATTACTGACTTTACGTACAATACAATGCAATGATTTTCTGAATAAATACCAAAAACTGTTTTCATCTGAAGTACGAAGACTCTTGGGAGACGAACAACTTCCTCAAGCAGATATTCTTCAACTAGTTCAAAACCTCACCAACGAAGCCGATCTCGATGATGATGGAATGCTATCCTTTGCCGAGTTCGAATATGCTCTTTCAAAATCTGAAGACTTTATGAGGTTAGTCATTTTTCAGGTTCAGACAACCTTTACAAAAACAAAAGGGTCCAATTTATCGTTTAATTCATTTATTTGTTGTCTACAGATGCTTCCAACTTCACATATAAATCCAAACTCAACTATAATTTGACCTGCGTTCACAGAATTACGCATAAAAAATTAAACAAACAGCCAGTAAGAAGATCCGCAAAAATTGGAGTAGCAAGATTTTTTACAATTTCGTTTACATTTGCATACATTGTAATCCTTTGCTCTCCAAATTAATTGACTATTACAATACAACACCATAATCTTTTGTAATTATTAATTATATTTCAGACAAGGTAAATAAAACTAAACACTAAAAGTCAACTAGCCATCTAACAATAAAGTCCATCGGCTGATGAGATACTGCATACATGCGTCATTGGTATAATAGTGCAATTCATTGGGATGAGGGCAACCATAACCAGATAAAAAGTTCGCACTATTTCTTCACTGTATCTAAGGCAGCACGTACGATAGCTCATCTGAATCAGCGGCTCGTAATTAGTACAAAATCCTTTAATTTATTGAGAACTATTGGGTTTATTGTATGGGGCGCATACCTATTCACAAAATATTTTTTCCTACAGCATGAACAGAACTAGAGTTTTGACAAAAAGTGCGCTGTTACTATAATAGTTTAAGACGAAAAATATAAATTGCATAAAACTTATACTTTAAAAGATCAAAATTACAGGACCGTGTTGCATACGTAGATATACTACTAAATTACTTTTGTATCCATGAACCACTAAAGGTGTCGTAGAAGTGTCCCACACCAATTACATCGTAATTCTAGACAAACTAAAATCTTTTATACTACTTTTAAGTTTTAGGATGCGCTGATTCTTATGTACTATAGAACAATGGTATGCTATTTAAGACACGGTAAAGAAACGCTGGAACTTTTGTTCGGTTATAGATGCCCTCATCCTTAAGAATTGAGAAATAACTTTTAAAAGAAATCAGCATCAAGTTTATCATCGTCAAGATTTTCAGCTTCAGCCTCGTCATCCCCATCACTTAAAACTCCATCGGGTTCCACGTCGGAATATCCTTTAGGATCATCGTCTTGAACAATGTACGGCAACGAAGCATCGTTAAATCCCAATGGGGATGATAGGAATTCACATGATTCATCCTCTGAAGAAGGCTGCTCCTCAAGGTTAACACTTTTAAGGTCGGATTTAAGCCACGAATATTTTTCGTGCTTGTCCTGCAAAACTCGAATCCAATCGATTCCCTCTGTTTTCTTTTTCAACGTAATCTTTAAAGCCATACCAGTCAAGTGAGTCTCATATTCCTGGGATATTTTCCCAAATAGCTTTAAAGAGAAGCTGTAGTTCATTGGTCTATCTAATGTCTGAAATGACACTGTACGTCGATCGCTGTGAACAAAAACTTGGAAATTCTGAATGTCGGGCAGATCGACCGTTAAAACGACTGTCGTCTTGGTTTGATGCCAGAGTACCGTAGGATGCAGATCGCCGGTTTTCACAGTCTGAGCTGGACCAGAAGTTGAGGGGCACAAAGAGAGAGCCCTCATGGGTGGGTTAGCCTGTTCGACCGCTGGAGTTGGTAAGTCCGTATCTTGAGCATCAAAGAACATTTCATCTTCTCCTTCTTCATTTCCGGCTACGTTAAATTTCGGCAGCTTAAAACCATTACGAATAGGCGGAAGTCCAAGTAAACTAAACCATTCTTCCAAGTTTTCATCCAAAGACGCTTCAATGTCTTCAACAGGGATCTCAACATTGTGATCAAGACGATTAACTTCAATAGCTTGATCAACAACGACGTTGTGAAACTGGCGGAGTTTCTCCCTCCACATTGATATAAATTCTTCTTGTCCAGGTTTCCAAACCGCATGCCCTTTCTGGACCAACAAAGAGCCGAGATCAACATCGTTCACAAATGCCACCGCTTTGTAATAACGACAAGGGATACACGCTTCCTCTGAATCATTTTCTTCATCTTCCCCCGCATCCTCTAAAGCCTGCAAACATTTACAGACAAACAAGTTTAGATCGAAATCAATGAGACAGTTGAGAATTAAAATTAAATAAAACTAGAATGAAGCAAATAATGAATTACCAATAAGTCCAACTGGATGCCGCCAGACTCCGGCACGATAGTATCAAGGAAACTTTCTTTTGCTTGATAACTCCATCCCTCCACATTCTCGCCACCGCTGGGTTCCACATAATCCAGCTTGAATGCAATCGCTTGGAAAGGCATTCGTTGCACAAATCGCTTTGGCATAGGGAATATGTCATCAAATGCCATTTCAAGAACATCACCATAATCAACATTGAAGAGGGTGAAAATGGTGTTAGCCTTCCCACTATCATCTTTACGTGAGGTTATCGAAATGATCTGCGCCCGAACCCATGATGTACCA
>JAHZNI010003264.1:0-13027 GCA_027744415.1 Seira ritae | reverse complement strand
TTTTCCACCAATCTACGAGGAATTCGTGAAGATAGTTAAAGAGAAACTCGAGGATGACTCTTGCGTTTTCAATATCGATATTCAGAGTGTCTGAAGTTACTTTTGGCTTCTAAGCCTGTTCTGCGCTCTGCAATCGAATCAAATTCAAGCAATTTTATCGCACAATTCAGACTTTGATTTGGATCGAGAACACTTGCCTAGTTGACGAACCGTTGGTGCCTCCTCGGAATACAAAACCTTTAACCTTTTGACATGACAGCCTTACATTTTTCACGTATCTTACTCAATTTAATTCAGTCCCTGTAATTACCTTAGGATAAGTCAAATAAACTTAAATGCTAATTTAAGCCAGATTTGATTGATCTGATCTGATAGGATTAGAAAGCAAAGATGTACTTTAAAATGCAAGTATTATTCCCACTTTTACAAGGTATTTTCGTATTGCTGGTTTTACGCTGGACTGGACCAAATTTTTATTATTTATTATAAATCACCAAGTATTTTAAAGGTTTTATCAACTTAGTTTAAAAATTGCGCAGGTTTTTTTGAAACTTTAATATTTATGTACTAATTTTTGATATATGTTGAGACAATTCTGCTTGCAAAATACACACGTATATCGGTATATCCTGTCCGAAATGTTCTGGACATGATAAAATGTATCATATCCTCTCAAGCAGCTTCAGTCCAATTTGTACAAGAATTTTGTTCGAAGCAACAACTTAGGTAATTTAAACTGATCTAGTCCTGGATAGAATTTCAAAGTCAAAGCCTATAATATATGCATTTACCATTCTCAACCACCGAAAGCTAGAATGTATGACATGACATAAGGAATTATATTTATATTTATTTAAATTATTTCGTGTATTCAAGATTTAGATCGTCAGATCTGCATGTTGTGATTTGGTAAATCAGGCTTTTGTCTCTGGTAAGCAATATAATTTATTTCAGTTCCTCGTGAAACAGTTTTAAACTTGAGTAAGAAGAGTACGCCTTGATGGCGAATAAGGAATAAGTATTCTTAAGTTAAGAGATTAAATGGTTCAATTAGTGCCTTGTCAGTTGCTATTATTGATTATAATTTTAAGTGTTAAATGAGTTTTAAGAAGCACTTGTACAAAAGCAAACTATGATGAAAAAAATCGGTATTTAGTAGCATTCGGGTTTTAAATAAATAATTATTATTGAGCTGCTATTAATTTATTGAACAGACTTTAAGCAATTACAATTGTACGTGCAATATTTTAATTTTTAAATAAAATGCAATAAATTAGCTGTGAAGAATGAACACTGAAACTACCAAGCATTGACTAACAATTGCAAGCATTATAAGATCTTATTTGTCATTCAATATAGTATTTTGGACTGTGCACGGCTGCTCAATTTGCTCAAAAACGAAGCTTATTGTTTGGTTGTTAAACTTGAACTGTCAAGTATGAAAAACTTTCTTTCATTGACTAGCACGGTGCGATGCGGCCTTCAGGCTAACCTTTACGACCTTAACCTTTCATTGATAAGCATTTTATCTGCTGACATTCAGGAGTGAGTCGTCGACCTACATTTGTCAGTAGCTGATTGCATTGATATTGAAATAAAATAATTATCATAGCATAATTCATGGACTACATGTCCAGCATCGACGAGCATGATGTCATGTCGTTTTATTCCATGGAGCTCCACAATCTTTTCCAAATTCCCACTACTTCCATTGCATAGTAGCATTAGCATAAAATAGATCAGTTTTTATTAGACTACTATCATCATCAGCAACTACCTACTATGATTTTCTGCATGATGTAATGATGATATGGGGGAATCTAATACTAGTTTAGGCAGTACTAGTTGTACTTTGTAAATATGTATGTACATGTAAATTAGGATAATAAAAACGCTCTCCTATTTGAAGATGTTGGTTCTCAATTCTACATGAAACGCCGTAGGAGACGAGAATTTTTTCTAATCCTACTCAATTTTTTTCCAATTATTTTTCTAATGCAGGCAATACGTAGTATCAAGACAAGAAAGCATTATTACTTACAGAGAAGTTTATCATGCATAATAATAATAATAATATTTTTCTTATTAGGTAAGTGCTTTGGAAAAACATCATCATAATCACAATGCCCCTATTCCTTCCTCCAAAACATTTGGAAGACACATGGCGTGGCGTGATACATTGCATATTTCCATTCATTTGTGATTTTCCCCCCTCGTTGAATATAAGTAGAGCTTATATATATAGAGCACATGCTTGCTAGCTAGAGCTATGGATCCAAGATCCAATTCCCGTTCCTCTGTTCCAAAATGCTCTTCTAAGATGATGACATGGGTACAACATAACTTCTTGTGGAATATGAAAATACTTTTAAAAAATATTTCCTCGGATTCAGCTCTTACCTCTACCTCTCTGCATATGACAAGAAATGTAAAGATGTGCAATGTAATAATTACTATGAGAGTTTAAGACGAAAGACGAATACATAATTATGACGAAGAAAAGTAAAGTCGTGTCGTGTGGTCATTTTTTCCCTTCGTCATCCGTCCTCGGTAGTAATTTTGTACAATCTCGCGAATTAACTTGTTCATGCAAACACGCATCCCACTCAAAAAGAACATAAAAATCCAGCGTTTGGATTCCATCAAAAAAAATTTCCATCTTTTCCCATGAAAAAAATTGAACTGCTTCAGCTCAATAACTTCAGACACAAAAAAGATCGTTTCGTGAATATTGAATAAATCTGTAGGAAAAACTATTTTTAGTCATTTTTTCGATAAACTGTTTGAGAATTAGCATATATGTAGGTACAGCGATCTACATGCATGCATATGTACATGAATATAGGTTTAGGAATAGGAACTTACAGCAGCTTGTCTTATCCCTCGAGTTCGATTTTTCACATTTTGAACAAAGATTTTCTTCTGTTTTCCCTTAGCACATCGGAAGGAGGGAATCCCTACAACTACCCACATTGCATTCAGTTTCTCTAATTTTCTGCTAGCATGCATCTATGCAAACGTCTTTTAAGATGAGTTCGGAATTTTTCTAAAAAAGAATCTTAAGCAAGACTTATGGACCACTGCCATTGTACGATAGAATACGCGGAAGAGCTCTGTCAGTTTTTACTGCTTGAATCGGGGTGAAAAAAAGGAAATCTGCTGGCAAGATACAATTTTCATCCGCCTACGTAACTGTAATCTTTCGAACATCTTACATCTCAATTTTATTGCTGCGTTTTTATGAGTGCAAAGCGTGATTAAAGGATAGACAAAACACATTCATTGTCTATTTTGCTTGTGCTGTGTAGTGTAGTAGTTTGCTGTGCGTGCTCTCATCCATCTCATCGATCTTGTTAATTTGAAAGATCAGTGGATCAGTGCAATTTCTTTCCTGTAGAAAAGTGACACTCGAGTTTACTGAGAGGCCGACCTGAGCCACGCCCTTTAAGGATTTATCAGTTCATTTGCGTCGATTTTAATTAAGTTTTAAAATAGCAGTCGCTCCAGAGGAATTGCAGATATCGAAAATGCTGAATCCGTGTTGTTGCATAAGCCCCCGCATAGGGGTCTTTGTATTCGCCATTGTTGATTTGGTTTGTAATAATTAAAATATAAAAAAAATATCAAATAGTGTGCGTGAATTTTTCAGGCTTGCGTAAAAATCTATTATTTCAATTTTCTGCTATGATATACATATGAATTTGTATTCTTCGTTCAGTTGTCTTTGATTCTGTCATTTTTCCTCAAAAGCTCTGCTCTGTGTGATTTGTTTTCAATTGGTCTGTCGTAAGTTTAAAAGTGTAGTTAATTAAAATTTTTTCAATCTTTCAATTTGGATTTGAAGAGCTTTTTGTTTTCCAACCATGCAAGAAGAATAATAGATTTTAATGCAAAACATTTCCTTAAAACAATCCACACGCACATGACGTTTCACTGATCAAAGTGTGTGGCATTAAAGTTTTTAGCTTTGTCCTACACGTGGGCAGTCATCGTGGACATCTTTGACACTGGAGTTAAGCCAGGTAGGCATGTTACTCAATTTTTACGCTCAAAGATTGCCGTATTCTAAACAAAAACATTATGTCCTAAATTACGATTTTGTTTCAATTTACCCCAAAATGTAGAAAGGCTTGGGGAGGTCATCATTTGCGCCCTTCTCTTGACCATGGCATTGCTTCTTCTCTTGGGAGCATGGAAGGTACATCAGAAACAGTCATTTCAACTATCCATCTCGCATCATTAACTTATTTATTGAAATGGGTAATAATTTGGAAAAATTAAATTTTGTAGGGCTCCGCCGAGAAAATCCGTCTCTGGCTCATTCTCTGGATCGTCTTTCTCATTCTCATGATTGCCTTCCAAATCTTCAATATTTACTCCCATCACAGCCTCGGACCCAGGACTGGTGGCTCGTTGGTCGGCATCCTGCTCTTCCTGTATCAAGTTTGGGTCGTCTACGCGTATCTCACGGAACTCCGATGTGGGCCTGCAGGACTAACTTATTGTCCCACACAGATCACCGTTTGAAATGCTTTTCATAATAAATATCTTCATTTCAAGACGATGTCTTATAAATTTAATATATATTAGTTAAATATTCAGCTAAAATCGGACAATCATATCATTGTCATGTCATACTATACCAGTGGCTAGCTACTAATCAAAAGACTAACAAAAGATCTTTTATTGTGACTCTTCCGGTAAAAAAATACTTCAGTCATTTACAATTTACGTGCGTTTGGTTAAAGGTATCATTTTAATTTTTTTTTGTATTCCGAACAAAACACAAAACAAATTTAAAATGTTCTTGCTTTCTTAATTTTATCAAACATTCATTTTCTTAATTTTAATTTATATATCTATGTCTAATATCATGCTTTGCAATGCAAGGAAGGTTTTAATTATGGTTCCTCTGAAATAAAAATACTGAAACGTTTTGTTTATGTTTAAATGCTAAATAAAATCATGTCCACATGTTCTCTTTCCTTGTCTTCTGATCGAATATAAAACTATGACTGCGGCCGAGATTCCTGAAACTTTTGTTTTGAAAATTGGGACTGGGAGCACAGTGTACAGGGAAACAATATTTCCAGAGACAGTGTTCAGATGGGAGGAAATCCTTCTGTGAATAATCATTGAATGCAGATTGAAAAATATATATTACCTATGTATGCTTGAGCCATGCAAAAAACCTGCATGCCATTCACTATTTGAGAGGAGAAAAAATTCCTAACGCATAAGTTCGGATGTTGTGGAGTAGATAATGTACTTACATATGCAATTTTATTGTCCTAAAAGTATGCAATGCAAATAGTTAAAAAGCTGCGATAAAATTGAGCCAATTCGGATTCCAGTCAGCTCCAATTCCATATTAAAATTTTCATGTCTGATCCGATCCTATAAAATTCAATGAAATGCCATAGCGCAGTGCGATGATAATGATAAGATAAATGGCATGTACACAAGCTCTATATAAAGACGTTCATAACACGCGATATATTTTGAGAAGGACCATGGACATTAGAAGGGTTTTTGTAATTGTTTCCTATATAGTCCTTTTATACTAGGAACTAGACATTCCTGATATTAAGCACTAAAGATGCTAATGACTTTTGAATTTACGGTAGGTAGTAAACATTGTAATTATGTATTTTCGTATTAATATTTTTTGCATTTACTCTCAGCCAAATTGCATGATCATTTCTGATTTCCTGAAGACTGAACTAAACTGAATCCGATCGGTTTGAATTTTGAATGTTTGTTGTATTTGTATTGTAGGTTGGGTAGCTTTCCGTTTCATGCTTCACAATTTATACATGCGAAGCAATGATTAATGTTTTGATGATTTTATCTCGTTTTTTTACAAATCCAAATTTCAACATGATACAATCTTCAACAAAGAGGATAAATTTTTCAGAACCTTTTTTTTCATATAATTGCAAAAAATTGCATATAGCCAGATTCATGCACATAATCCAAAAAACCATAGCAAGTCGAATGCATGAACCAGTGCCGTTTGAAATCCATGTAAATGACAGGGTAAGTGGTAATGAACAAAATTAGCCGCTTTAGCTGAAGTAGTATTGATTTGGCATTGATTTTCTTTTGAGCAGTTTGTCATGCAACCTAAAACCTAAACCCATCACAACGGTCAATCGATATGCTTATTTCCGGTGCTGCATGCATTCCATTCATATGTATTACTATATGCTCGTCTTCCAATGTTTAAATTTCAAGATACTCGTTTCTTCTCAAAGAATATTTTTTTACAGTTGAGAAAAATTCAAAAAGAAAAATAATTTTTTAAAGGTCGCCGAAGTACTGGGATTGGAATACGCGAATTGCATGTTACCCGCGTTACCCGTATCTTATCACTCTTGTGAAATTTGGAATACTTTAGATAAGATTATTTTTTTGGCTAATTAGGACTGCCAATGAACTTGGACATTACTCCACTTTAAAAGTTTGTTTCATCTTCGTCCAGTCCGTTACTCTATTTAGTTACGTTACGCAATCTCTAAAGTATGAAATACTCTACTTTTGTTCTACATTTCCTCAAAAGAAAATAGTTCGACATTCGATTGACTAGATGTTTATAATGTGCATGTGTGTTCAAACAAATATGTACTTTCCATAAAATTCATTAGCCTCGTCTGCTAATTACTTTGACTTCAGTTCTTACGCCTGTTTACCATTAGTCATTTACTACAATATATTTACCGTTTTTCTTTCAATGAATACGACAACAAAAACACAGCGTAAAATAAATTACTCATTTGAGATATATTTTTTTGCATTAGCTTCAGTTCTCTGCATGACTATGACATGACAGCTCATTGTCCAAATTCATAATAGTGTATTTTATTCGCATTCATACTTAAAACTCTTATTACTCGTGTTGAGTCTCATGCGCATTTTAGGTCTGAAATGAGATTTTCCAAGAAGTTGCTTGCTATTTTTGTTATTGTTTTAAAGTGCTAAGTTTTTATAGCTGCGTAAATGAAATAGGTAGTTTCATGCAAATAAAAAATGCGTGTTAAAGCGTTGAAGCATTTTGTTCTTTAATTAATATTTGCGAAACTCAAGTTCCAGAAAATTAGTGACAATGAGCAATGCGTAAGTATTTCAATTTCAACGTTACTGACCATCCTAATACAAAGTAATAAATTTGAACTTCTAAATCATACAGATTTAACAACCCTGCATTCGAAGGAAGTCCAACGGCTTCCCTTAAGTCCAGAAAGAGTGCGGTGACCACTACCGTGGACGAAGAAGACTCCTTCGAAATGAAAGATGTTTCTTCTTCAAGCTCAGGCTCGTTGCAGAACGGTCTAAGCAATACCATCGGAGTCGGGGTCGGAGTGGGTGGCTCTGATGAGATTGACCTGAGCGCTGCACTCTGCGTCAGAAATGCATTCAAAAGTTATCAGAAGGGGAATCCAATTCTTCAGGATTTCAACATGACTGTCCCCGCCGGATGCATGTATGCATGCATGCAGTTTAGAAATTCATGAGATTTCTGAGGAAAAAAATTATTCTAAAAGAATTCCTATATTCAAATAGATACAGCCTTTTGGGCAGCAGCGGCTGTGGGAAAACGAGTATCCTTAGCTGCTGCGTTGGAATAAGAAAACTTGATAAAGGGACGATACGCATTTTCGGACACGTACCTGGCACAAGGGAGAGTGGAGTACCTGGACGGAAGGTCCTTTAATTCCCAACATGAAAAAATCGCATAATTTATAATTGATTCAACGTTTCATTTAACTTCGAATATCTTCAGGTCGGTTTCATGCCTCAAGACCTATCCCTCTACAATGAATTAACGATTCAGGAAGCGATGAATTTCTACGGGAGGATATATGGAATGAGGAAAGAGCAACTCCAGGAGAGCACCGCTTTCCTCATTGATTTTCTGGATTTGCCTTCGGCATCGCGAAGAATTGGCAACTTGAGGCACGAATGAAAGTACAAATATTATGTAGCTTAGTTTTTATGCTTAAATGGCTACACAATTTCTCAATATATATATTTTTGCTCAATTCATAATCAATAGCGGTGGACAGAAGCGACGGGTATCAATGGCCTTGACACTTATTCATGACCCCGAACTGCTCATATTAGACGAACCTGTGAGTATCTTTCTAAGAATATTTTTTATAAAAGACTGAAATTGAGGAAAGCTTGCTAAGTATGAAACTGTTATGCATTTTTCAGACGGTTGGAGTTGATCCGTTGCTCCGAGAAGGGTAGGGTATTGGATCGTCTAAATTACATTTGACGAATGGATGATGGCACCTTGTCAATATTTGTTATCATTATTTTTAGAATTTGGGGTCACCTCGTGAAACTAGTGAAAACCGGCAGAACCACTGTGATCATTACCACGCATTATGTCCAGGAAGCGAGGCAATCTGACATGGTACCTGACAATATTATGACTATGACCTTCTGGGGTAACTGTAGTCAGGTGTATCTATTTAAAATGCTCTCAATTTATGCAATGTACCATAGATTGGAATAATGCGTAATGGACGCCTCCTCGTCGAAAAGTCGCCAACCGCTTTGATCGCCGAGTTTGATGTGAACCACTTGGAGGATATCGTATTAGCGCTGTGTCGTCTCGATCGCCAAGAAAAGAAAGCCGGAAGATCTGCGGAAGCCAAAAAATCCAAATCCCTATCCGTACCTAATAAGTCAATGGCCTTGCTAAATTACTTTAACTTCATGAAGCAAAAGGTTGGCCGAATTCAGCCCACGACTTTAGTGGAGGAAGGGCCAGTTGTTGGTCTGCGGTACGACTCTGACTCTGCCAAGCTTCCCATTCCACAGGCACAAACAGAGGATAAAGATAGTCCCAAAAATAGCGTCAGTAATGGAGTTGATTCCTCCAATGGCTCCGTGAAAACAGTTTTTGACTCGCCGATTAATGGAAAATTACTCTTGCGGAGCGAATCAGCTCTACCCGCATTAATGCATATTACGAGCACAAGTGATACCAAAATTAATAGTAGCGGCCACGGTTTCTTCAACAAGAAGAATGTGATGCCCTTGAAACGGAAATTGTCATCGAGGGAGGTTATACGATTGAACCAGTCTACTAGTATCAGGAGATTGATAGCCTTGCTCATTAAGAACTTCATAATTTTGATGAGAAATATTGGGTAAAAAGATGCATAAAAATCATAGATAAATCATTATGATTTGCCACATAAAAATAAAACGGTATTTTTTCTTTCAGATTCCTCCTTTTTATATTCCTCGTGCCCGCTGTCCAAGTGATCCTCATTTGCTTAACGATCGGTTCCGATCCAAAGGGATTGCTTATAAGCGTCGTCAATCCCGAATCCTGTGATTTCCAATCAACGAACTGGCGTAATATCAGTAATTCGTGTCCACTCACTGATGACATGGAAGTGGAAAACGGAACCTTAAGTTGCTTCTATCTCTCTGTTTTGCCCGAAGAGTCCTTCATTTTAGTAAGATATTTCTCAAGACAGCATATACTTACATAACCTTGCTTACATGTGCTGTAGTCACAATTACAATGTCGACTTCCAGGAAAGGATAAACACATCGTCGGAGGCATTGGATAGGATCCAGTTCGGTTACACCTATGGCTATGTCCAGTTTCCTGAAGACTATACGAAGAAAGTGATTTGTCGATTTCAATCTGGATTAATAAGGGATAAGAGATGTGGCTCTAAGAATGATGTCCTTGATGCCTCCAATATCATTTTGGAACTGGACATGTCCAGTATGTGTAATCAATTAAGTAGTATCACACCTAAGCGTGTGCAGTATATATTTTTTATAAAGTTCATCTATCATAATTTAATTAGATAAGCAGATTGGCCAAACCATGAAGAGAATATTTATTGATACTTACGCGAAAACAATGGACAAGATCAAGACCAACTGCAACGACATGAAGCACGTGGACCAAATCAATTCCGCTGCTAATCTTCCGTACATGGTAAGCTCAAGCTCTTTAATTTTAATAAAATGCGTTCTAAAATGAGAACGGTTCTGTTGCAGTTCAAAAAGCCGTTGTATGGAAAGGATGATACAAGTTTTAGAGAATTCTTAGCTCCTAGCATCCTTTTGGGGTAACTTGAGACATGCAATAAAATTTTCAAAAGCAGACAATATTAGTTTTGTAATTGTGTTTTTGCATTCTTCTTGGATTAGATTGCTCTTCTTCTTCCCCCTTTGCTCCAGCGGAGTATCCTACATAACGGAGAAGAAGACGGGAACCTTAGATCGTGCCCTTGTAGCTGGCGTCGGAGCGACCGAGCTCATGGGAGGATTCCTCATATCCCAAGTGGGAATCCTTCTGGGTCAAGCTGGCTTCGCGTTTCTCATCCTCACTCAAGTTTTTAAGATAGAAATACTAGGCAGTATTTCCCTTGCCCTGTCCTTGACTATTTTAGTTGGGATCAGCGGTATGTCGGCGGGTTTCCTCATTGCCATGTTCTGCACAGAAGAGGTCCAAGCTGTACTTCTCGCCATTGGAACATTTTTTCCTAATATTTTGCTCGCTGGTGAGGTCCCTTGAAAATGGTTAATCTTTTTCTTTCTGGATTGCGTTTTGTCTATTTTACTAATTATTTTCGGCAGGAATGGTATGGCCGCTGGAAGGGATGGAACGTGGGCTCCAATACATCTCGTACATGCTCCCATGCACTCTCGCTTGTGAATCAATGCGCTCCATCATCAGTCGAGGTTGGGGCCTTGATCATCGCAGCGTTTGGCCAGGATTCGTCACCACCTTGGCGTGGATTGTCGTCTACTGGGTCCTTGCTGTCATCATTCACAGATTCAAAAGCAAATCCTAGATAATGTAGCGTGCTGCTAGCGATTAAATAATATCTGTATTTAATTCAATATTCAATAAATCTAAATATTTAATAGTACATACGAGCCATTATTCAAATCATAACATTTGCCACAATCTTAATTTTTCTCTTTTTCTTAAATCGTGTCATCCCATTCAAATTGATTTTTCGTGCTAATTATTCAAAAAATACGCATCAGTTTCTATCGTGACATGGACATGAAATTAAGTTCTCAACGTAGTATGGCTTTCGCAACTCAAAAAATATCTATAAAAATCAATTTTTCATAATTTCTTTCTGTTTAAGAAGACTACTCAAAATTTAAACGATATCATATCAACTCATATCGTCATCGTCACACATCACCATAATAATTATCTATGCATAAAAATGTGAAGATCCTGTCCTGTCCTGGTCTGGCCTACCTACTTCAATAAATACACCTCTCCATTTTCATGTGATTTGCGAATCGCGATTCTCTGAAGTCAAAGCCAAGTCAGAGAAGAAAAAAACGTGACCAACGAATACTGGCCTGGCCTGACACTTATTTTAGTCACCTAAATTTCACTCACAATTAATTTTTGTGGACCTGTTGATTGCTCATATAAAAAAATTCCTTTATAGTCCCAATCCCTCACCATCATAATTACAATCGCTTTTAAATTTTAATTGTGCATAATTATAATTCAAGAAGATATTTCAATCAATTTAGGGTTTATATCATAGACAAATTATTGTTAAAAATTTATTCATGATTCATGAATATTCCAAAACGATCAAGACTCCTGACATCTCTGTTGACATTTTATTCTTAAAAGGATTTTTTGGGGTCACATCTCATAAATACGCAGACATTGAGAACAACGCCTAGACAAATGCAAATGCATTGAGATTTGGGATTGAGAAGCAAGCGGATATGCAAAAAGAAGAGTACTGATATGATATGATGTTCACTTTCAGGATTATAAATATTAGTAGTAGCAAAAGGCTTACGTGTATAATACAAATGATCATATCATAATCATATCCTTTTGTAATTATGATTATATGACGCGTTGAAAAGAAAGGGCATGATCATCATTCAGGCGGTAACGCTTTGGAGGGGCAGGAGGAGGAGCAGCAGTAGCGATGATATTTTATACGATAGTGGCAATGAAAACATTATCATGTCATCATCACCATCATCATCGTGAATAACACGGCGCATTATTTAATACATGCCAATTATGTTCCTAATTAAGCATACCACTTGAGTGTGATGTGATGGTAAAGGTAAGGTAGCGTCTTTGTTGGTATTTAGGATGAGATGGGATGGGATGCAGCATGTTGATTGTTATGATTATGGATATAAAACAAACATCTTTTTTTTCGAGGGTGAAATCAATGATGATGTTACGCAACAATGCAAAATGAAAAGGTCTAGTGACATTATTAACATTTTTCCCTTGTTGAGTTTATGTTAGGGTGACCCTCGTCTCGCATTTTATGATGATGATAAGCAATATGTATATGATAATCTATGCGAAATAATCTACTTCTACCTCATTCATGAATTGAATGAATAAGCTGAGTTGTTTAGTTTGCAAATAGCAGAGGAGCCATGAAAAACAGACGCGCTTTTGGCTTTGGCCCCTCTGCAGAGAAGAAAAAAACGTTTTTTTCAAAAGCGCTAATTTGTCTTTTTTTCATTACAAGAAGTTCAATGTCAGTTTCTTCATAAAAGGATGAAGTAGGAAGGAAGGAATAAATTTTTCGAAAAAAATGAAGTGCTCCAGTTTTGTTGATAGTGTGAGGGAAACAAAGCTAGTTGCTTGTGTGTCTTGCTACTGTTGTTGATTGATTAAATCATAAAGTTTTTGTTGAATATTATATGCTCTGAGAAATAAACCGAAAAATGATTTTTCCAGGAGATAAGCGCTTTAAAATTTTAGTGATATGCTTGTCAGCTATTATCTCAAGAGAGGTAAGCCATTAAAAGTTTAAAAGAAATTTACAATGAAATACTTACATATTGTATGACTAGAGCTAAATTGGGTTAGACCTGCATTGAATTGGCTAAAAACTTTTTTTCAAAAATCGATTGCAAATTGTGTGAAACGTGTTGATCCAAAGTTTAAGCGAAATCCTACGTCAGAATTCCGAGATATTTAACTTTTACATCCCAGGGACTTAGAAAATTTTTGAGGAAC
>JAHZNI010003263.1:0-12298 GCA_027744415.1 Seira ritae | reverse complement strand
TTTACAATAAACTAAACTTTTCCAGTTTTAAAGAACTTTTTTTGGCAAAATAAATTGAAAAAAATAGTAGACTAGGCTTTTAGGATTGACCTCCGTAATATAGCCAATCTACCCGCTCTACACTAAGTTCTCTCTGCCTTCGCTTCGTACCATATGAATTCAAGGCAACATCTGCATCTGCAACACGCAAGCGGGTATTTCGGGGAGAAAAGCAATTGAATTTTGACAGGTTGACCATGTGACAAAACAGTTCTTTTTATGGCGAAATAAGAAACTTTAATTGGGCTCGCGCTAGAACACATTTTGTGTTCCGAGTGGCCACCGTATATATATTTACTAAACCATCCCCGAAAAGACGTCTTAATCTAAATCGTCCAAGCCGGCGCGGCGGATTTAGTAGATTCAGATAACGCTTTCTGGAATTCTTAGCTTAAAAATGTCTTGGGTTTATTAAAATAAAAATTAAAGTTAAAGCATCGATTCTCTCATGTTTTTATTTTCATAAAGTCATATTGCAGTTCATGTTTATATTGAACTTTTCCCACTCCAATGCCACATATAATTCATTTCAGAAATGCTTCCTAAATTCTAGAAATCAAAATTCATCTAAATCATGGCAAGGGAGATTCGTAAAAAGTAAAATATAATATCCCTCACCTTGAGTTTGTCGTGTCGTCTCCATGATAAAGTTGACTGCGAGCTGGGAGTTCGAACTCAATGGTTTGGAATTCGAAAATTTTCGAAATTCGAATGCTGATTATTATTGTTACTTGCAATTTGTGTCACATTTTTCGGATTACTTTCATCGCACTCTTTTAAATGAAAATGAATTTTTCCAATTCTTAAACTTTTTAAACTGAAGTGGATATGAGATGAATATTCCTAACTCTGCCATGTTGAGAGGAACATGTTGATGTTGCCATCAATCACTAATTGAGAGGAAACGTTCCAGAGAAGCATAAAGTAAAAAATAACTTCAATGGTTGGTAACCTTTACGAATAAAGCTTGCGGCGTCCTCCGAATTGGTTCTCATCCTCTTATGAATCTGATTGTCGAATTAAAATGGCACTGAAATTTATCGAAGAAAATGCATGCAAACATGCATGAAGTTCACATGTTCCAAGCTGAAAGTGCTTCTGCTGGAGACAGAATAAGTAGCGTATTTTATCAGTAAAGTCTATGCACTTTCCCGTTAAGTGCCATTTGACACCGACAGAATTTCTTCAAGTGATTTCAGCTCAGTTGTACATGTGTGATGAAAGTATGCATTTTTCTTGCATATACTTAATAACCTTTCATTTGCGGCTACGCAAAGAATCATGTTTCTTTAAATGGCTTTCTTTTCTTGTCAATGAGTAAAGTATGAATATTCATTGTCTCATTATTTTAATTGTTTCATTATGTTCATGAATACACTTATGCTCTACAGTAATGTGCATAAATATTTTTGAATTATGAATTACCTAACGAAACGAACGCTATAAAAGTATAAGAAGTAGTCGTTAACATTCTACTTATTATGTTTTGCATTAAAAAACTTCTCTGCTTCCTGCATGATTTCATTGCATGGGTTTAAATGGTTCGGATTTTCGATGGATTGCCTAAGATGCCGATGCGGCAAATAACTACATCCGGGACAAAGAGATTCACTAAATTGCAAACAACAAAACTTTATTATCACTCATGTTAACATACAAAAAAATGTTATAAAAAAGTATAAAACCAAATAAGTTTTTCGTAATATATTATACCACCCTAAGACAATGTTTTAATTTGCCAGAAAAATTAGGTAAATCTCTACGAAACTAAAATAATATTTTTAAGAGTTACAGGAAATCACTATATATCCATCTATATACACATGAAAAAATGAAAACGCGTTTTCCAATGAAATCCAATCTTCAGAGAGGAAAGCAGACATAATATAATTATGTATTAATGTAGCAAATTTTGGAGAATTCAGAAAAAAGCTAAAATTAAGAAGTTTAAGCTACAAAAACGAGGATACAGGTATTATCTACAAAGAAAATCACACTCAGCGTGAATTACAGATTTAGGTCGCTCCAGAAGAATACGACTTTTACAGAGAAATTTCCATTGTTTTCTTTTTCAAAACAGAAAACCAACTTCCGCTACAAAAAAATATTTAATTGCTTTAAGAAACCAAGCATTAAAAATTTTCTAAAGTTAGATTTAAAAAGCACCTTCATTTAACAATCACTGTAACACACTTCACAAATAGTAATGAATAGCACTTTTACAATTTCATATAAATTAGCTATTCTTTAACAACAAAAATTAATCCAACGGTTTGAGTGGAATGCATCGGATGCATTACAACCGAGTAAGCACAGAGCGTTTCCACCAGAACGATGACTCTCAACTGTCAAAAATAAAATTTATGCAACGCAAACGGAGTTCTTTAAATTCTTCATCATTCATCATCTAAATAATCTGAACTGATATTTTTTTAACGATAGCGAGAATTTTAGCGATGATGATGATGATGCATAATATTTTGTTTCCACAAAAAGAGTTAGAGGAAGTACAGTCTTTCTACTATGACTATAATATTGACAATTTAATATATTTTAGATTGATGATAATATAAATTCAAAGGGATTATATAAGTACAAAATAGAAATAAATCGGGCTATGTTCATAGCAATATGCACAGTAAATTGTTATTATTTAGTTAGCTAGCATGAATCATTTGACTATAGTAAAGCTTATCATAACTTTAATATGCGATTGATTGCTGTTGACATGTTGAATATTAGCAAATTTCTCTTTCAAGTATAAAAAAATAACAAAAGTATTATTTTATTTATTATTATTTCGATGCCAAATCCTCTTATTTCCAGAAGGTGAAAGAAAACTTTTTCCCTTTGGGAGACTGGCCACTCTTCTGTGGCGGGGCGGAAGATGATGGGATATTGTCGAAGGAGGGCTCTGAATAAATATGTTGATTAAGATTGAGACTACTATTGTGCAACGCTCTAGCAGTGTCCTTATCTAGTCCAGGGAAGCGTTCCTGTTCATCAAGCTCACGATATGAGAGAATTTCCTTCCGTCGTAAATCATTTCTTGAGCCGCTCCCACAGTTGGGAATGTTGCAGCCACCAGGATTTTTCACGGGTATTCTACTACTAACACATTCGGTTGGCATCACGGGGTGGCCGATTCTCCTCGGAATTCCAGAGGATCCCATGTGTGGCGATGGATAGCCATTCCTATCGATTCCACGAACGGGTGGATCGAGAGTAGCTCCTCTGTTTGGGCTGATGCCCATGGAGTTTGTCACACCTCCAGACTTGGTGTGGGGCAGGGATTGGTGAGGGTCCTCGTCGATTGGACGCCACATTCCGCGCGTCCTCATCCCGTTTTCAACCCAACGGTCGAGACTATCTCTGGAACCAGTCTTGGAACGACTGAGCGATCTAAGCAAGCTCTCTCGTGACAATTGCCTCCTACAAAAGATCCAACAAAAAATTAAGTAGCACCAAAATATTTTAATGCAGAATGCGTTTTAACTTTTTTTTAAATTACCGATAATCTGCCTCGGCAGCCTCTCTTGAGCGGTAGCCTTCGTCAAGACTATCATGGGATCTCTGACGAACATACTGATGATCCAATTTTTCCCATTTCTGTCGTACACCCTCAAACCTTTCCCTTGAAAAAACCGGAAGTGGGGGCGGAGGCGTGTTTAAGTCAGGGGATCGCTGGCGCATCTCTGGTCGTTTTGGCAATGGAGGTGGAACTGGAGAAGCGGATGATGAACCATGTGCAGTTACTTGGAGATGTTGCTGTGGCGGGGGTTGGGATGGCTGTTGGGATGATCGATGATGTGGGTTGTGATGATGATGTGGGTCCGTAGAGGATGGCCAAACCGGGCGAACTAGAAACTGCGAACTTTCTGTTGCGACTACGTGGCTTGGGTTCCAGTCTTCCTCTGGAAAAAGATTAAAAAAAGTTTTCTCGATAATTAAATTAAATTACAAAGAATTACCCGACCTGTTTGAAATGCATTATTGAAAAAATTAAATCTTGCAATTCTTGCGCTAATCTTTTGCTCTAGCGAATTGCCTGACTTCTTTACTCAGTAAAATGTGGCGTTGTTAATTGACCACTTTATATTATGTCGCTTTGATGAGGCGGTATATTTATCATCGTTTCCCGATGTAGAAATTTACGAATTTCCAAAACAGAATATATCTACAAATTATGTGCTTACAAATTGTTTTCATCCATTCCTGACGTTTTCCTCCTTTTGATGAAGTGATTGCAAACTTCATTTTTGTACTTAACTAACTTTCATACTCATTTTCTCTTTTTTCACGAATAGGCTTGTTGTTGTCGGACCAATAGGAATAGAAAGTTTTATAACCCCTTTTTTGCCACTCATTTGCACTCGATCCAACAATGGTCTACAAACAATTTGACTTTGTCATCAAGACTAACTACTTAAGAACTTATTAGGGCTCGAGGCGATAGCCAAATATCGCATTTATTCTCTCTGATTGAACGCAACAAAGGAAGAGCAAAAGACGTACTAGGTATGTATGTATGTACAACGAGACGCGTGGCTCCTTTCCTTCCCTTAACCATGGTCAAGGAGATATGCATGATAATTGCGTGACGAAAATTCAGGTTGGTATCAACATCAGACATAATAATATAATAATTCTTGGGCCATGCCAAGCCAGGCCACATTATTGTCACTCCTTCATATATTTGCAAAAAGTTTATCGTTTTATTCTCGCAGTAAAATTGCACTTGAAACTATTTAGCTAAAGTTGTACAGCGGAATTTTTCATTCGAGTCCTTAAACAAGGGATTAAGTTTTGAATTCTTCAAAAAAATCTTTCTTTTCCTTATGGGTCAAAATAGGTAAAAGACATTTGCTTTTGAATTCAGGGTTCTATGCAAAAACCTTATTCAATCGCAATTGTCATGAATTGCATTTGTGTACTTTAGAGCGAATTATACTGGATTTTTCTGGGGTAAAAAGGAACACCGCCTTTTGCCTGCATTGCGAAGCTTACACGACAAATTCAATCTAAACATGATTCAATGTTAAACGGCCACAAGGTGACACTTACATTTGCCTCAGATTCTTTTCGACGCAGCCAGTTTTTATAATGTTAGTCAAAAAAATAGCATCATTTGCCTGTTTCAGTCAAAAACCATGCCAGTATAATTCGCCCTTTAGAAAGAAAGGACAATTAAGAAAACTTTTTTTCAACAAGTACAAGTCTATATTTTCATTCGTCAGGATTTACTGGTACATACATTACATATTGTAATCTAGTTGATGTGCAAGATGATTAATTGCATCGCTCACAAAAACATTACTTTCATTCATTCGTCTTGAAATGCGATACATAGAACGCAAATTAAGAAAATATCTCACACAAATATTGCAAACATTGTTTTTACCTTTGGGATTGGCATGCTATATGCACCTGAGAACTAAATCAATTCTCTCATCTTCATTAAAAATGTGATCCATCTGCATTTTATTATAAGAATGAGTAGAATTGTGAGTAGAAACTTAATACGTAAGTATACTCACGCTATGCATACTTATCTGCATGACAATGATTTCTCGAAAGACTTGCTCTAATCTTTCACATCTCTAAAATAACTAAGTTTTCCTATGCAAACAAAACATTCAATCAATGTCAATACCAAATGTCGCGTCGTCCTCATAAGAGGGGAAAGAGTAAAATACACTGAATGAATAGAATTTAAGAAACTGCAAAGGAAAAGTCCTTATTTCATTATATCTCTTTGAAATGAAATTGAAGCTTCCAAAAACTAACTCATTGCGAATTCCCTTGAATAGAGAGTGATCATGCAAGAACTGGCTTGGCTTGTGCATCGAATACAAAAAAAAATATTATTTCCCGTGGGGGGAAATCTATGCTTGCTCGCCTAGTGTTGGCGCGACACTTTTCTTTACAACGCAATGCAGAAAGTAAAGGTCCGTCATTCTTACGGCGTGAATAGCTCTCGCCTTATCGTGAAATGCAATGAACTCCTCCCCATATAATATGGCTATACATATTATTATGAAAGTAGATAGTTCATCTAGGAAATAAATGCGCTTCATCGAACAACCTTGCATCATCTCCTCATCGCGCATTTTACTACTTTTTTGTCGAGCAGGAACCAAACCGTACTTTCCTTTTTAAATGCCATTCTACAATGCGCATTTTTTATTAGGTAACCCCTACCCCACTATATAATATATAATTTTTCCCCATTTTCTTTAAAGAACAATGATACATACCTACGTACATAGTCAAATGAATTACTTGTAGAGCGCAAGGCAATTGTCAAGAATTGCATTGAAGGTTGTTCTTGTTCTTCTGTTGTGCGGCAAAAGTAATAAAAAAATCTGATGAATGTGGTCCGTCATAACTAAGTGAATTTATAGGGCCAGAAAAAAGATCTTGAACGAGACTGAGAGGAGATGATAGTGAGGTTCACACACAGCCACAGCAATAGCAATCGAAAAAAAATGTTTATGAGTAATTACCCATCTCGAAGAAAATATATTAAGAAGATTTCTCAATATGAAAAAATTTTGTGGAGGAAATCAAAGTACTGCAAACAATGTGAGTGTGCAATGGCGTTTTATGAGTACCTCTACTTACTTGAGTGGTCATACAAAGATTTCAGAATGTCAATTTTACTTCATTTTTTTCAATGACTTTTCCTTGCTACATATTATATTTATTCTGATTAAAATAGACATATCCGTTTTTGGTTTAAGGCCATACACTTGAAAATATAAGTTGGCTGATATGCTTGATTTTTCGAGAATAAAATCAACAAGCATCTTTCTCGCATTTTTAAATGCAAATTATCTATGTAGACAACTTTCGAAAATGTCGATGATGACTATTTTTATAATTATGTATTTATAGATTCAATCATCATCGTCCAGGGAAAAGTTGCCAAGATTTCATAATAATTTTTTTTCAGTATTTTTATATCACGCTTGAGAGCTGAATAACATTTTAAATGTTTTTTACAGTAGCTTTATTGAAACTACAAGTTAATTATTGATGTTTTGATTGTAACAGCTATAATGACTAATTCCCACGCAACAATTGAGTTGAGCAAGAAGAGTAAGTAGCAGAATAGCAGACCCATTAAAAATATTATTGATTCGTTTAGCAAAAAAAAACATGTTGCATCTTCATTGATTCTTTAAACTGTTATTGTTGTTGTTTCATCGAAACGTCTTCGGATTTCGTCACAAAAATTCAATCAGCATTCGACATAACAAAGCATAATACTTATATATTGAGCTTAGCAGCTAGCCCAATTGTTGATTATTGCTTACACGAAAAGAAATGAGGATATTATATATTTTTACGCGATTATTTTGAAATAGCCAATCTCCTCATCGTCAAACATGATCGCATTGCATTGCATCTTCTCAGCGTAATTTTATCGCGCGTAAGCCCATCAGTTATTTTTTTTCTTCTGATAAAAAATTGTCTTCAGATTAGATTCGATTCTTTTTGTAAAGTTCTCCTTGCACGAAAAATCATCCCTTTAGTGCACTTCACGGACTAGAGATGAGAGAGCATATTGCAATGCAAGGAATTGGATATCTATCTCTATCTATCTATCCATCTATCTAACCCACACAATTCAGATTTTTTTCACTGACAGTGAGAAGGAAAACAAGAAGGTATAGCGTGCAAACGCAAAACAGCAAGAAGTTAGCTTTATAAAAATTTTTTGCTCATCTTCAGGTTGTTTTTTTGGTGAGATGAAAATGATGATGTTCTACCTGAGATGCAGCAGCATCGCAGCAGCGGTTGATGATGATGTATGTATGTAGTTCTGTGGCTAGGAGAAAAAAAATGTGATTGGAGTACGATGACCCAAAAAAGAGCGATCCGTACATAAACAACATCGCGTCATGTCATTATATTACCACAAAATGTGAAGCAAAGGGTGAGCAGGCGCCTTTCACAATCGCCTTTTTGTCTTCCTTTCACAATCCAGCCAGACAAACATGAACATGATTTTTTTTTTACAAAAATAAGTACTACGAAGGACTCCACTATGACTATGACTCCTGCCTTTGCGTCACAACTTCTATTTCAATCGATTTTCCCCCTCTTCTTCTTGAGAATAAAATCGATAAAAAATAAATATGCACTTCAAGATGATTTTTGTTATTAGGAGGGATCCACAGGAAAAAATTTGCTATCTTTAAATTTTTTATGACAATGCGGAGGGAGATGCAATATGTAGTGTACCTACTCATTTGCGAATAAGTAGTATTAATTATTATGCAAGAAGAAGTGCATCATCAAATCTATTTTCGTGTCGTAAAAATATTTATGAATTATGAAAAAAAAATATATTATTGCCCTTGCGTGGTGTGGTTCAGGCCTACGACCGAGAAAAAAAAATCCAAATTTGCATATTGTTGTTTAGAAGATTTGCAAGTATCTATGCATGTAAGTTCCATCTTTTGATTTCTATTTCTTTCCTACGTGTATGCATAATATTATATCATGTAGGCTTTACTAAATGATTTGTGACATGACTTCGTAAAAAAATTCATTTATGAAATTTGTCGTACATCCCATTCCCAACGTACATCTTTTATTTGTTTCATTATGCAAAAATTATTAAGTAACACCTGACCAATTTTTCTGCTAAACGATATTATTCATTTGGAGCCGCAGCCGTAAAATAAATTTTCTCCTTGTAAACTTATACAGGATAATTATGTTTTGTTTTTTTAACAAAGGAAGCCAACAATGACAACGAGGAAAGCTTCGAATATATTTAAAAAGTATTTAACCCGGGAAGGAACTGAATATGTCATTGTAAATATTTTAATGTCTTTTTTCGTAGGCTGTGATGCATTCGAACACAAATGTAATTAGTAAATTAGCATAAGTATATTTTTTCTAGTACTTTAGTCTGCGAAGCTTTAAATAGCAATGCACAAAATGATTTATACTTTTACCACCATAATTACATATGTATTCCTAAGTTAATATAGTCCCACTTTACAGTATTTTTTGCTAAAAATTTCTTCACTCCCAGTAGATCCAATTGGGAAAAGGCCTGGCGCCAATAAATACATCTAAACCTTTTAAGTACTCCTATGCTCATAAATGTTTTTTCTTCTAAATGATGAGATTCGTTTATTGGGAAAGGGAGGAAGAGTGAATGGAGAGAAGTAAAACTTCATAAATTATAAATTACAGGTACAGTCGTTCAAAAGCAGTAAAAACTTTTTCATGGTTTTAGATGCAGGGATGTCATTGTATTTTGTATTATGTATTGCACCACCACCACAAAAATATTCTTTTCTCTTGCTTTGCCACCGTCATGTCATAGTCATAGTCATATTGCTAATGAGTTTCTTTACAAATTAGGATTTGCACATGCATGAAAATAAAATACACCATGGTAACTAACCATTATCTCCATTCCAGAGAATTAAAAATAGAAAGAATATCAGGCGCAATTAATGTCATGGTCTAAGAAATCGGCACGGTTGCAAAAGAAGATGGTGGTGGTGGTGATGATCATGATCATGATGACCAGTGGAAAAAAAGGTTCACCATCAGCGCCATGAAAAATTCTAATGAAAGATATTTTGAATAGGTAAACATTAAAATATTTTTTAAAGCTTTTAATTTCGAAACGCTTCAAGTCCTGCAGTAATAATAATTCATCATCATTTCAGAGGAATATACATATATTCTTGACTTGACATAATATGCATGCTTCCACATTTTTCCTCTGCGGCTTGGCATGGCTCATCCTCATCAAAATGTCACAAGCTCATGTAGTTACTCTTGCTACATTATAATTAGAGCGTCCTACCAAAAAAATATATAATTGAAGAGTGTAAGAGTGCAGGTGCTATGATAGTGCTGCTGGTGTGAGTGTGAGTTATTTCTCGCAATGCATGAGGTGGCACACACGAGCTACGGATGCATAAAAGCCACTTCACTAGATCATCTTCTGAGGGTCCCAAAGAGTCAAGGACTCATAAATAACATAACACCTTCTTTTTTATTCGCTCTGAAACATGCACAACAAATTAATAATAAAATTATTTTAAAAAATTCATTGGACACTCTTCATCTTTCTGGGACTGACAAAGAAGGAAGGTGAGGTGAGAGATGATGGGCAAGTAAGAGAGAGCGAGCCTTTTTCGCGTTTATCTATTTATTTATTTACTATATATTACTGCAATCAAGTTATGATTATTAGATTGTTTTAAATTATTTTTTTAAAAAGAAAGTAGTAGTTGTTGCGTTGCAGATTGCAGAAGACACACGTGCTCTTTTTCCCTTATGCTGCTGCTGTGTAAAGTGGTAAAACTACTTAAACTCCTGCAATCTGAAAAATAATAACTGCTTTGCTTATTCATATTAATTTGCTCACAGGCTATGAAAAAAATACGCGCACTGAACGTAAGTCAGTAGTGGTACAACATCGTGCTGGAATTTCATGTTTTGATAAGCGTAAATGTGAAGTTAATGGCTTTCAATCGATTGATGATATGATGATGATAGTAAGGGGCGATAAACGAAAATGCGTGGAAATGACGATGATGAGGCAATACATGTAATGGATTTAAATGCTTGCAACCTGCAAGTGCAAGTGGAATGGTGGTTGGTGGTGGTCATACATTTGTCTCTATCACATGTAATTTACCAGGGGCGGTTTCTATTTCATTTTTTTTTGAAAGAAAAATAAAATCAACTTTCTAACTTATTTGGTCAACAAGGTCATCTCTGAAGAAATAAGGTGAATCATTACTCGTCGTATTATCACTATAAGACATTATCAAATTCCTCAAAAAAAACATAAAAGTTTCTAAAAAATGAGAAACTCAACCTTGTCTTTTGGGAGGGAGAAAAAAACGCTCTATCTATGCAAAAGTAATACATAGTAATAAATAATACTAGTATGTAGTCGGTTTTGTTCTTTCATGCGTTTACAAACAATTCAGCTGAATCATGAATCATGATATGACATCATTCGAGAGAGAGAGACAATTAAATTAATTGAAGCGAACATAAGGAGTAGAGTAGAGATCCATATATTATATAACATAAAGTGAATAAAAAAATACATTTTTAGAACTGACTTGACTTCACTTGAATACATT
This sequence comes from Seira ritae, assembly GCA_027744415.1. Taxonomy (NCBI): domain Eukaryota; kingdom Metazoa; phylum Arthropoda; class Collembola; order Entomobryomorpha; family Entomobryidae; genus Seira; species Seira ritae. The sequence continues at coordinate 1,121 of JAHZNI010003263.1, read as the reverse complement.
GTTTTTGAGCCTCATCTTTGAGTTGTAGTGTAGTTGTATGATGATGACTGGCAATAAAATTTGGAGTTGTGTTCTTAAAATTCATTAGGCCAAGAAACAAAATTCTGTTGTGGAGGTAGTAAATACATATACATAGTGCGAACGCGTGAACTATTTTGGTGATTCAAACGGAACCTTAAACCGTAGAAGAATCTACCTCACAAAATATATTTTTTTTTGTATATTAAAACGCGGACACACTTTGGGCACCGTGCTCATCATCCTATTAGCGAAAATTTGAAGGATTGAATCACAGCCAGCTTCAGCCTCCACTCCAAAAAAATCTTTTTATAAAAGAGTTACAGTCTAATAACACCAAACACCAAGAGTTTTCATGCCAATTTTGTCCTTTTTAATTTTACAACTTCAACTGCATTTTTCTACTGTACCTGCAACCCTGTAAAAAGTGCTTGGTAGGTTTATGAAGAATTTCATCATCATCAACGCTTATTTTTGCACTATGCAAAATAGTTAAAATAAATAGTACAATTGGACTACTATTTATGTTGCATGAAGCCTCATGATGAGATGAAAATGCAATTGCATTGCAGGCGAGGGAAAAAAATTTTTTTGTCCATTTTAGTTTTGGTGCTCAAGAAGGGTAAGTAAAATGGAGGAAGGCACGCAAACAAAAACAACATCAAAAATTATATTATTGAACTCAATAGCGCCCTGGGTGGTTACATTGCGGTTGTTAACGGTTTGGACTGCTATCTCACCATGATTATTATGGCGACCATGTCTATGACTGCTGTCAACTGTGAAAATTTTGTTTGCTCGCGTTCACAGTGATCACAATGATCATGATGATGGTCACTGACTGAGAGTGAGCCTCTCAGATATCTTTTAAAAAAATTCACGATATATAAAGAAATTGCACCCAAATTGCTGGTCACCATCACCATCTCCGCTACCACTGTTGATTACGAAACATGTCATAAAATGTCATTTCATTATTTTCCGTGCTGTCTCCCCCAAACATAAAATAATCGCTAGAGCATAATATTCTCTTCCTTAAAATACCTTTTAATCTTGTGATGTTCTGATTTGATAAAGGATTACATACATTACATTTATTTTTT
>JAHZNI010003262.1:0-10649 GCA_027744415.1 Seira ritae | reverse complement strand
AGCTAAAAAATTATTTTGTTGCTCGAACTGATTTTTTGTGTGACCGCTTCTAGTTTTTTGCATAGAGACAGGAATCGGAAACGCCCATCTAAATAGTTGGAGTCTGTAATAACACACTACCTACTAATTCCTTGTCGCAAAATATTTAACTCCCTGCATGGTCTGGTCTTGTTCTCCGTTTCTCGTTTAAATAGTTGGCTCTATCTAATTGCATGTTGCAACACTTTCAGCGCTTTTTATCATTCAACCCCGTCAAACTTCACGTGCATCCTCATAGATGGAAGCTTGTGTAAACAGTAATTCTCTGTTCCTCATTGAGATCATTTTGATTCCTTCCCCTTCGCTGAACTTTGTTTTTGCTTCTTTTGTGAAGATGGATAAATATTATTCAAAAAGCTTTTTCGAGGGACCACAAGCAACATCCCAGCCAAAAGGCCACACCAGCAGCAGCAGCAACAGCAACAACTTCAACCCCTAAACGCCATAATTGTACAACGTGAGAAGTGGTGACATAAAAGGCAGGAAAGCGATGATGCTCTCTTGCTGTGGCTAGTTTGGCTGTGTGGTTGCTGTGACGCACTGAGGCACAGACGCCACAAATAGCGCTACATCATCCCTTTCAAAGCCTCATGCTCTATTTTATGCTTTGAGAAACAAACCAAACCACAAAGAGTACATCAATCACAAAAACCAATCATCCAAAATCAAATCGCAACCCTTTTAAAAGAACATTTTTTATGTCAATTTCAGTTTATCAAAAGGCTGTATACGTGTAAAGTAATCATAAATCAAATTGCCACCTCGCTCCTACATGAAGCTGCAAATGTCCTTGGAATTACGCTTCTTCATCCCATAAAAAAGCTTACCCTGAACAATGAGTAATTCTTCCTACTTAAAAGTTCTATAATTATATGAATGGGTTATTGTTGGCAGATGAATGAATGGGCCGCGCCCTGTGGCTCCTTTTTTATGCGTGAACTTGTTTTTTGCGAGAGAGCTTGTTATTTACTATTTATTTCTCAAAACTTCTTCTGGATAAAAAAGTTGCTATTAGAGACTAGCTGTAATTTGATATCGAACCATTGAATCAGGCGATGCTGATGAGATGATAATCACGTTGAACTTCATAAATCAACCCCATGCGGGGCAACTTGAGTTGAGTAAACTTGCGGCCGAGGTTTGCCTGGTTGGGATAGGAACAAGATTTTGTGGAACGTGATAATATGATACCATACTGGAAAATTGCTTCCACTCTTGATTTAATTTGAATTTATTAGCATAACATGCTTGCTAACAAGAAGCATCGGTACTTTTTCAGTGACTGATTGGAAATCAATCGAATGCTTTTTCTAACCATGTTGTGTTGTGTTGCATGTACCATTCCTAACAAGTTTGCGCACTCTAGCCAATTATAATGTGCTTGATTTTTTTGTCAATTCTTTACTAGCTTGCATATGGGATAAAGTAAAAATATTAAAGATTGACCTCTGAAACGCATTTAATAGAAGTCATGTAATAAAATGAGATCTTGAGATCATTCCTATTTTAGCCTCATACCAGCCTTATTATCGTAGAAATCTACATCTAAGTTTATACAAACATGTCTCATTTAATTCGTGAAAAACATGTTATACAAACGAATCTTTTGTTGAACTGGAGAAATCTGGTTGTTTGCAAGGGTCACTTTCGTTTTCTAGGGGGTATTACTAGAAGACAAGGTCGTGATTTTTCTTAAAGGGGTACAAGGTTTAGGAAAACGTCATTTTTTTCTTCATCCTTTGTTCACGAAAGATGAAATGATTATATGGTGTAGGCCTTTGGAATTCCTCGTGACTAAGCTCATGATTCCATTAGGAATTGTCCATTGATACTTACTTAAATGGAACTCATCTGATGACGAAGAAAGGTGACAAAAACATTAATTCGTCGAATATAAATTATCTGTCGCGACTATATCCATTCATGTACTTAGCACTTGTGCGGAAAGATAATATGAGATAACATAAGGATCCATTTCTTCACAAAATATGATACTTTTAGTTCGTTTTAAAGGAAAGAATGCAGACAATGGCTATCCACAGATCATCATCTATCAGACATTATTATGCATTACGCTTTAAGAACGTGTTAATGTACCATTTTCTTATGAATCATCCCCTTTTTCGTCTCATAAATTACAATCAGCAGCGCCGTGCGTGTTCAAATGGACTTGATCGCCAAAGGCCAGAGAAATTTATCGATGGAATATTTATTGATTGGATGAAAATCCTCTTCGAAATTTCGATCGGTCTGGGTTGTCATCGGCGTAAATCATTGAAGACTTGAAAATGTGACCTGTTTCATGTAGAGGGTCATTTACATGCATGTGTTCAACCATCCTGTCAAGCTTTCTCCTGAGACTGCAAGGTCGTAGAAAACTGCCTTCTAAAAATAGAGCTCGTCCCACGAAGGAAAGGTCATTCATTATTATTATCAGCATCATAATTTGCGTCCCATCAACGTCATAGATATCATCGCCATTACCAAGACGTATACAATACGATAGAGTCTGAGAATAGCGAATAAATACAATGGGACAGACAATGATTATAATGATATTGATGATGAAAATATCGAAATCAGCAAAACTTACAAATTCAAATTAAATTCCATATTACATTAATCGACTTAATTTGAATGCTTAATTCATCAAATCAATGAAGTTGATCGCGGGACATGTTACGCGTTTATGAATGACCTTAAGCCTTCAAATTATCTAGCCCATCAGTGGCCTTGCACATAATTAATTAGAAATTTTCAATAATTAACGAAAATTGACTTGGGGATCATTATTTCCTAGGTCCCTGGCAACAACAACTATAATATACCTATTATATATTATAACGGTTACGAAAACCGCAAGCACTATTGCTTTGTTTTGTGTATCTCAGCTCTCCCCAAGAATGACTTCTGCGTTTTTCTTTGCTTCCTCCTCTTCATCATTTTCTTCGTCTCTGGAAATTGCTCTTGTGCTCCTGAAAACACACGCGCTCTCCACTGCTCGCCGGGCAATGCCCTCCTCAAAAAATTTAAAAACATGATGCCATGATGGCAATTACTCCGGCACAGCCCTCTGAGAAAGTTGTCGGTCGGTTGTCCAGAAACCTCCCATAAATTAACTTGACCTTCATGCATAAAATTCCCCCTGGAATTTTTCGAATTGATGTTGCGGCAAACAATCAACCTAGCTACGAACAACCCCAAATACCAGTCTTGTTTGTTTAGCACAGAAAAAAACTGCATAGCTTGCAGTTGCATTTCACGTTTTTTCAGCAAGTGGTATCCTTACAATTTTTAGTAGACAGTGACTGACAAAACCCCCAAAATACGTTCTATTATCATCACGAATACATTTGCATAATAATGAGGTGAAGAGAACAAAAAACTTGTTCCAACGATGGCACTTTGAACCAAAAAAGAATTGACTCGACCAATACCACCATCATCATCAGGACCGTCGTCGTAGTACACAATTAGGTAATAGTGCGAAGAATGAACGAAAAGAAGAGAAAAAAATGAGAAATAAAATAAAAATTCGACAATCTCGAACATGAGAAGAAGGAACGTATCTACGTATTTATTTCTGTATGCATAGCATCAAAAGAAGGCATCCCATCATATCATATTATCCCAACAGCAGCGTTGCCTTTCTTTGGCATTGGTCTATGCAAAACAAGAAGTAAGCAGGCCTTTCGAAAAAATCCTCTGTGTTGTGCAGCCATCTCTGCTAACTATTACGCTTATGAAAAAATCCTCTCCTCCAATCTATCTATCCACTACTACCCACAAAAATCTTTTAAGAAAAAACGCCCAATCATGCAAATGCATTAAAGTGAATGTCCACCAAAAAACATGTATTTAACGAAACCATAAGTTAGCCAAGACAGTCAGTCATCAGTTACTCGTACGTTCGTTCGTACGCATAATTTGTAGAAAAAAAATATATATAAAAATTAATTTTCGTAACCAAAGAGAGAGTTTTTTTCTTTTTAAAATTAGTGCTATTGCGTTATTTTTAATTTGCGAGTAACAATAATATATTTTTTTCTGAATACATTTCGAAGAGAGATAAGAATCAAATGCGTTTCTTTTTTTGTTCTGATCACTTGTGAAATATCAAAGAGAAGTGTGATTAATTAAGGAGAGAGCATATCGATTAGAAGGATAAAAGGGGCAGTATAATTACACTTTTGGTGGTTGTGGTGTAGGCTCGGGAACAAAGAGTTGTATTTTTGTCGTTCCTCCGCGGGGACAGAGGCACGATGCGGCTACTCACGGGTATCCTGTGTTGTTCGCTATTGATCTCAGGGATTAGTTGTCAAGGTAACTCAAACAATTCTATCAAGATTGGAGTGAGTGAAAGGCAGTAAGCAAAGCGGCAAGCAGCGGCAGAGAGAAGGAGAATGCCGTTGGAGTTTTGAATGATAAAAAGATTCTTGTCGCTATTTGGGAGGAATGTAATGTAATTTGTCTTTTTGTGCGAAAATTGTAACTGTTATTTAAAAAAGGCAGTAGCAATAAGGACAAGGAGTCTTCATCGAGTGGCAAGGGTGAGTCGGAAGAATATGAGAAGGAGCTGTGCAAAGAGAAGGAGGCTGGTGAATGGTTCCGGCTTGTCGCTGGCGAAGGGGACTCTTGTCGTGATGTCATTCAGTGCACTTCTTCCGGGCTGCAAGCTATCAGGTACTTACCACCAACTACTTTACTACTTCTGCTATTTACTACGACTACACACACATCGCCTTGTTCTCCTTTATGCAGATAAGCGTTCAATTAGAATAATCGTGTAGATCATTGTTTGAGTTCGTTTAATATTATGATGCTCACTGATGCGTACCAAAATGGATGGAGGAGTGAAGGAATAAGTGAAGTAGTAGCCGCACTCAGTGCAGAGTACACATAGGGCCTTATTTTTCGTCGATCAAGACTATTTAGTATGCGAGAGCACAAGCGTTTCTTATTTTGAATAGTAATAAAAATCGTAATAATATGAAATTAGGTTTATTGAAGCGTGTCCGTGTTACTTTTTCATTGTAAGTTCAGACGAAAAATTGTGCTCAAAAGTCTAGTGGGCCATATGGATAGGTAAAGAACTATTAGTGACTCAAGACATGGGCATGGGCCATGGGATGCATCCCATCGAGGGAGTATCGAGTAGGGAGTCAGAATGAAAAGGGAAATCAATTTTCATTGTGAGATTTTTGTCTGTTATGTAACTCATGTAGAGTGATATAGGTTGCTAGTAGTGACTGACTTGATTGATTTATATTTTTGATCCAAGATTGGGATCAGGTTGCCCCTTTGAACCAATGAAATGCAACGAGCGAGCGAGACAAGAACGAACAAGACATGCACGAAACAAAACGTGAATCAATTCAAATCAAACAATCAAAAGTACAACTGCAGAGCAGAGTTACATTTTTTGAAATTCGAAAATAGGTCAAATATGAAGGCAAGCTAGGAAGAGCTTGGTAAGGTTAGGATGCATTGTTTTCAATTAAATGATTTTATTTGAACACATCACGATGACATTATTATGTAACTCTTGAGTAGGCACATCAGATGCATACGTGTAGCATGTGGCGCACGACATTTTCTTTTCGGGGAAAGTGAAATACGCCATTAATCAAGCCGGAAATACTGAGATGTTATAGCTAAATTTAGGAAATGCAAGGAAAAGGGTAAATAGGGGCGAAGTGCAATGGAGAAATCTCCAGTTTTCAAGGCCACTCTAATGATGTCAATGTTATGTGCATGTGCATAGGTGCCCAGCCGGTCTAGCGTTTGACATTGAGAAGCAAACTTGTGACTGGAAGGATCAAGTGAAGAGCTGTCACAAGAAAACCAAAGAGAAAAAAGTACGTGGAGTAAAATCCTTTGATTCTATTTTTAGAAAATAATGCGTTTCCTATTTTGGTAATAATTTTCCATTGACTGAATGAGGGAGTGAGATTGAAATGAAGGGATAACAACTCGTGCGTTGATTTAGGTCAAGCCTTTGTTGTACACTGACGAGCCGCTATGCTCCGACGGACAATTGGCTTGCGGAGATGGAATCTGTATGGAACGTACTTTGTTCTGTAACGGAGAGAAGGATTGCGCTGTAAGGAAATACTACAATTTTCCCAAGATCATATTTCCTGCACAATCTTGTAAAAATTACGTATGAAAATATGAAATCATTCGTTTTAGGGTGATTTTCGAGATTTCGGAGAAACTTAATCCAAACCAGCTTTCTGATTATAATTTAAAATAATTATCATTCTAGGGTCGGTGGAAACAACCAATTCGTGATGATGGAAGAACAAGCTTTCCTTTACGACTCCACCATCACTGCTTCTCTCACAAATCCTCCACTCTGGCCTTACACTATGTACTTCAGAATGCCCCACAGATGCCACGGCAACCTCCAGAACTGTCCAACTAGGTCCCACGCGGTTTGGGAAATGGTAATGAACGAGCTGGACAGGAGAGAGGATCCAACTATTGAAGAGGATCTTCCCGGATGTGCTATGGTTGACTCTTGCAACAACATTTTGACTGGAGACCAATTCTACAACTTTTTGAACTACAACTTCGACAGGTTTGAATTTAAATGATCTGGAAAGATCTCGAAGTGGTAACTTACAATGAATTATGGACTTCTTTCCTCAGGCATTACCAACAAAACAGAGCTCCACTCGGTCTCTACTTCCACGCTGCGTGGTTGAAGAACAACCCCGAATTCTTAGAAGCTTTCCTCTATTGGATCGACGAAGTCCGTGAGAAATACGATGATGCTTACTTCGTGACCATGACACAAGTGATCCAATGGATGCAAAATCCCAGAACCAAGAGTGAAGTTAAGAGCTTTGAGCCATGGAAGGACAAGTGTGACGTTCCTGACGGCAGGAGTTGCAATGTAAATGCCCTTTATAAAATTTTGAGTCAATATTGATAATATTGATAATGCTATGCACGGGTTAAAATGCATTTTGTTCTTTTCATTTTCCCAGAACCCCAACAGCTGCAGTCTGACTTCGAAAGAGCTCCAAGGAGAAACGATTCGTCTCCATACGTGTATGAGGTGCCCAAACAATTATCCCTGGTTGAACGATCCAACCGGAGATGGTTTCTTCTAGGAAGCATCTTTACTTTTTAAAAAGATTTACTTTTTCTCTTAAAAAATTTTAAAAATCGAAAAAAGTTCATTCGCATGAAAAAAATATGTGAACACAATAGAAACTGTCGTGATATTATTGAAACATGGATTTTAATTTTTTTCATAATTTTGTATCAAGAAACAAGACATGAATCGAGTGGTGGAGTGAAGTTAGGGAATTTTTTATCGAGATTTTTTACTCGTAGGCATTAGGATAACTAATAAAGTTTTAAAACAAATTTTTACAAAGGAAGAAAGACACGTGTTCTCTCACGCAATTATTACCTCCATCTCGTCATATCATCCGTCAGCATCAAACCCCACACAAAGCAAGCCCAGAAGAATATCAACAAAAAAATGAAAGAAAAAGTGAGCCCCCACCTGAGCTTATCACAAGAGCTGCTTTTCCTTTCCTCTTTCTCATGACTTTTGTGGCATTTATTTCGCCCAAGTCAAACCATAGACATGTCATAAAAACGGAATGTGTCATCATCGCCCACCCTCATATCTTTATTGCAGTGTAACGCAATCATAAAAATGCTACCAACCAAACCCATTAAGTATCATCATCATTTCAAATTGCCCAACATCCGCACGCAACGGCACGCATCCGTTTTTTTTCTTTCTCTCCTCAAGCTCAACTCAATTATTGCATTTCTTCAATGTAAAACTGGTACTTCTTCTTAGTCTTTAGGCACGTCGAAAGTTTTCAGACAATAAACGCTAAACGCACAATACTTTTATAATCATATCATATCATCTTCAAAATGAAATATTTACATGTTTTCATCTTGCGTAATGTAATTCGGCTCATCATCATCAGTCATCATCACAATTCACCCCCAAATTTAATTACGCCAATCAATTCAACTTATGTAACTTTTTATAGACCAATTGTTCATTTGGTATTGTGAATTCCTCTAATGTTACTTATGAACAAGTTCTAGCTCTAGCTTGTTCTCTTTTTTGGCATTGCATTTTTGGCTTGGCTCGGCACTAGTGGAATTTCGAAAGGTACATTTTTCCTTTCGTAGAAGTCAGTAGATGCAGATGAGTCAAATCGAGCCAAACTAAGAGGTAGTCTGTTCCGTTCACTTCACCTCTCCTCCTCATCATTACAGGTTAAATTGTGAATGATTTTCAATTTTCATGCATTTTGGAAAGACATGAAAGGAAGATCCCCTTTTAAAATTTTCATTTTTGCATAACAATAGCAATAATAATCATAAGTGCCTCGAGTGCATTTTGTCACATTTTTGCTCAATTAAACAGGGAACGAACGGAAGGGCCTAAACTTTTACTCGTCGAAACAAATACATGCTTGCGAAATTATTAATGATAAAAATTTTAGAAAAAATTGTACATGCTTCACTCAATTTTTGCAACCTAGGTTTATCTCAATCTTCAATCAGAACCAAGAAGGAAGAAGAAGGATGAATGAATGAATGAAAACATGAAAACAAATAATACGCGAGCGTGATATAATTTATGACAGGTAGTATGTAACACAACATATATGCAACGTACGTACCACAAAAATAAAATCCTCGTTAATTTTAGAAAAATGCAGATGCTACGAAATGATGCTCTTTTCTTTCCTCATACATGCTGGTAAGTAGGCAGGTGCATGTGCATTAAGCACCAGGTACTCTAGAAAAATATCATCTTTACAGTTTTATTTACATTTTAGCTTAAATAGCTCACTTTCTAGTCCGTCTCTGTCTGCGAATTTACATGCAAGCAAATTAATACAATTTCAGCATATTCCAATTCCAATTTCCATATTTCAGCATAATCATAATCATATAATCACTAACCATGATTTATGGGAGCTCATCTTTTACAAAGTCATAACTCTAGTTTGTTCTTTGTTCAAATGAAGTGAATTCAAAGCTTTGCTACTACATATTTACTCTTTTTTACCATCAACAGCAACAGCCAATAACAATACCACTTCGTTGTCATCGTCATAATCACCATCACTACCATCACCAACCTCCAAACAGACATTTTTAGGGAAAAGTTATAGTGGAATCACTAGATTTAAACCAGAAGCAAACCAGAGAGATGCTCATAGTCATCATCAGAGAATCGAATATTTTTTCTACAATGAGCGAAATAGGTAGCCAAGAAAAAACCATTCAAAATTGTTATGGCATCTGATGCGGTAATCTAACTTGTTTCTTTTTAAAAAGACTTTTCAATCGCTCTCCTATCCTATCTTGGTACCATTTTTAAACTTCTTCAAAGAATTGCGATAATGATTATGCATCCTACCCACCTCGATCATCGTCACATCATTTCGCCTTTTTGCATCTGCACTGCATCCTTACCTTTGTTTTCTGTTCTTGATTCGATTCTTGAAGATGAGCTTTTTCTAGATTTTTCATATTTTTTACACTGCAAGTCAACAGTTCATTTTAAATCGATAATGGATTACGAATCACGAATACGAATTCTAAGAAGACATCATCTCTCAGGGCTTATCTTGATGCCACAAAAAGTTTAGGCATGGAAATGCCATCAAACCCATTAGCCTCTGTTCGCTATATACCGCAACCAAACAATGTAGCATGAGCTACGCTACATAGCTAAAGCTGGCTATATCGCAGCATAGGAGCTGCAGCGCTATAGAATTGTAATGTCAAGAATTATTATCCCACACTTTATAATAAAATATCCCCCTAACCTTGTCGTGTTTTAGCCGAAAAAGTTGATATATAGCGTTGGCTGATCTGTTCTGTCTAGTCTAGCTAGTCAGACTCTAGCTACTCTTATGTCTTCAGAAACGTAAAGTAAGTATGTACATACATAAATGTAAATAGTAAATACCTTTTGATTTGATCGTGGTTTGCTCTGGTCTGGTCTGCTTGTACAGTGCTGAGGACTGACTGATGCTGATCATCATCATCATCAACACAAAAAAGTATTTTTTTCTTTGCTCGGGGTATTATCCTATCCTCTCATCATATCATTTTTCATTGGTGAAATCGTTAAAAAAAAGTTGTATACAACTTCTGTCTTGACAATACTTGGCCTAAATTTCAGTCTTTTCAAAGAATATTTAAAGTTTATAAAAGTAAACTTTTAAATTGTTCATATAAACAAATTTTTGTTTGTGAGTACTATATATATCCAGCATTATTTTTTGGGACCTTTAAAAACTACCACTTTTTTGGTGAATAATACAAACATTTTAAGATTTTTTATGAAAGTATGGATTTATTTGGTTTGTAATTGAAAAATATAATTAACTTTTGGCTTTATCAACTTTTAGAAAACTATAATGGCTCGTGGTCAGCAAAAGTTACAGAGTCAGGCGAAGAACCAGGAAAAGCAGGTGAGACAATTTAAGAGAATTCAGCTGATTTTTGGTCATTCCTGATTGAAAGAAAAAAAGTTGGATTGGTTGAGGGGTCTGGTGATGGTGGAACATCAATGGTGATTAGGGACTGTTCAAGTATTACGT
>JAHZNI010003261.1:0-11301 GCA_027744415.1 Seira ritae | reverse complement strand
AGCATTTACCTAACCTAACCCAACCTAACCTGACAAAAATGAACCAAAACTCATGTTGAAAATTTTTTAAAGTTCTACTGCCCCCCCTTAGTTCCAACCCAACCATTAGTTTCTGGAATGCGATTCTGCGAGGTAGCAGTTAACATCATCATAATTATACTCAGATTGCTCAAGAAATATTTTGTCACTTGGATGGACTCGACTGCGCAGAAACAGATGCGGCCATATTGTTGTTATATGTTCTGTATGCCAAGAAATTCATATTCCAAGTTATTTCTGATTAATACAATAGAGAATCACACAATTACAAAGCAAAGTTTTAGATGCCAAGCTGAATTTCAAGTCGAATCAATTTCTTGCTTGTTAATCTAAAGCGAACAAGTCTAAATTCACTTTTCTAAGTTTGGAATAAGGTGAAAGTTTTTGTGTCATAACTAATCACCACATTTAACTGTGTTTAGTACAAGCTTGAGCTGTGTACTTTTTGTAGGTTGAAATTGAGTTAGTTAATATTAGTTAATGAAGTTGTAGTATAATGTTATTTTGAAATCACGCGCGGAACTGAAATATGAATATGAATATGAAATCGAACTGTTTCAAAATAGTTTGAGAACTTTTCCCTTTTTCTTTTAATTCGTTATACCAAAAAAACAACATCTAGAAGTCGATTTTCAAGTCGGGAAATGCATAATATGAACAAATACATACCTTTAAGCATAAGCATATACCTAATTAAAATCTCAAGTGCAATTTTGTTTTTTTATGAGAAATCTCTAGAACCCACAGATTAACGGGTGACAGTCTAGTCATTGAAGAGTACACTTGTTATTTATGGTGATAGGCTTTTTTTGTTGGACAATATTAAATGCACAAGAAAAGAAGATGTATAATATCAAAAGGCTGTCAAAATACACTTTTATGTTTCAGATGCATTATAGTTTGAGAAGGATAAACAAATTGAATGTTTAAAAACTAAAAAGATTCACTGAGTTGTTGGAATAATTATGGTTTTAAGTAGTTAAGAATCATCTTACATTTACACGTCCAATTTCTAATGCGTATTTGGTCTTTGGTCTCTTATGCTATATAGTTCGTCAACGAGTTAACGTTAACTAAACTATTATTTTTACAATGCTAGCGGAGCATTTAGTTCGGCTTGAAAATGGAGAATGGATGAAATATAGTTTATTGAATTTTTTGTTAGAACATGGATGCGGGTTAATAAAATGTCATTGTGATTGTGAATGTTTGTAGAGAGATGAAAAAAGTATTGTGGGAAAGATGCATTATTTGTATAAACCGAAATCCGTAGGATCCATGCAGAGGTGCAACTCTCATAGCCCTATCAAATTCAATATTAGCCCGCTTATGAGCAGGGGTTGGACCCTCCAACTGCTCCATCCAGTTTTGGTCCATTGTGTTCCTTGAGTAATTGGGTAGCTCGGAGGACTTCCTATTCATTTCATGTGATCGCTAGTTAGCTTTTATGATCTGCTAGTCTATTCAGATAAAAAATTCTGGGGCGCGTCCCCGCTTTAGTTCAATTGTTATTCTCTTGAGAAACATGTATTATTACATGCCTAGACCTTTCCTTTAATCTCGAAAAGAGGCTGTGCGTTTTCCAGATCATTATGCCAAACATAATGCCGACAAATAATGAAGATCATTATGCCGATTAAATGTAAGGTTTTCATCACGACCTATTATATTATGAGATTTCTGTAGGAAAGAGCAAATGTTTTGTAATTTTCTGGTTTCTTGTCCAACAATTCATAATTTAATCCAGATCCATGGCAAGGGATACAAGACTGGAGTTTTGATGTAAAAAAACAAAATCTTATCACATCTTTTTTACCCACATACGATTTCATAAGCTTATTTACTTATTATTATTTCTTTAAATGCATCACATGGATTGCGTTATTGTGCGTTTTAGTGTAGTTTGTTTTCGATATTATGCACCATTGAATGTTTTTTCTGGAAAAATTCGGATGCTTAATTTTATTACTGTAGTCAAAGATTTGATGTTCTAGTGGAATGACTAGTCAGATAGGGTTTAAATCTGAATGTTCAAATGGCGGCCTGAATATCCCAATCATTTTTTTCGATTTATAGTTAGCGAATTGAGTACTCAATAAGAAATTATTAAGTTTACTATGTACTATTAGATAAGAATTCAATAAGATGCAGATGGATCAAACTTTATTGTCGAAGTTGAAAGTGAAAGCAATCAAGATTAAAAGGGTAGGTCTATATTTGTATCAACCAATCAAAAGACAGGATGCTATTTTGAATTCGGCTATTGCCAAAAAGCGCCATTTTTAATTTATTTTTAGAAAGTTAGTGTTATTGCTGTTCCAGCATTCAGTTCAAACTTGTTGAAACGAGGTTGATAAGATTGATTCAATTGCAAACGCCAGGTGTTGTTGAACGAGAAAATTTTAGTAAAAAAACTAAAAATAAATAATATTGACAAACGTTTTGATTGCTCTTTTGCTGCCAGTGACAACGATTGTTTTTGAGACAAAGAAAATAGATCATCCTTACGATTGACTCTTCAATAATAATTTTTAATATGACTTCAGTCTACTCATTGTGCAGCCATGAAAATTCGGTATTTGATATTTAAGTTTAAAGTTTAAGTTAGTTTTTTTTAATTGACTAACAACTAACTTAATTGAAATATATTTGAATATTTTTTTTAGCAATTTTTGATTTGATTGGATAACTTTTCCTTGTGAATAAATACTTTGAACCTTGTTAGATTTCAGTTCGATGCAGAAATATCTTGCTTACTAATTTAAAATCCAACTGTTTGTGAAGTGAAATGGCTCTGCAGCTCTTTAAAACTTAAATAATGCATACTTTTTTTTATTATTTTGCAGTTCGAGTGGAACAACACAATGCGGAAGTGGATGCCAGGCAAGAAGCCGAATTGGCTCGTCAAATGGAGGACTTGCGGAGGAAACATGAAGAAAACATGGCGGAAATAGAGAGATCAAAATGTGTGAATCCTGAGCAAAGATCATCAGGACAGGGTGAGACATTTTAATTTTGAAAGTTCCCTCTCTGCTTTCAGTTACATTTCATGTATTTTTTTCCTTTCACAAAAGCTACAAAAGTGCTTCGAGTAGTTCAAGTCACTCGTACTCGTACCTCCATCCTATTTCTATTTCCCCTCTTTGTATCTCGGCTTATTTTACAATAGAGAACATTTTCATTATCGGAGGCTTATGTAAGTTGATTTGATGATTATTTCGCCTGATGTGACTAGGGAAATGAAAGAGATATAAGATGAAAGAGTGATGCAGAGAGAAAGAGGTATTAGAGTTTTGTCAACTAAAAACTGTGTAGTTCTTTGTGGAAAATGGCTCGTATTCCTTTCTCTCACTCAGCCAGAGAGACAGTGCTAGTGCAGAGGGGATATATTTTCAGAGGGAAAGTGAGGGAGGTGTGCTGCAGCTTAATTTTCATTTCATCTGACTGGGGTGCCTCTATTCTGTACGACTTATAATAGACATTGTCGATTACTAGTTTGGCCTGACGATGAAAGCTTTTCTACTACAAATAATATAGATAGATATAAAACTACTGTACTTGTACATTGGTATTGGTATATTATGTATGTACAAAGTTTTGTGTCCTTCCTCGCGCTTGTCTTCAGTTTCCGCGTATTTAAGAAAAACGGAATGACTAAAACTCTTACGCGAGTGTGGAATGTGGTTTTCATCCCTGGCGACTGGCATGGCTTTATTTCCTCTTTTTATTTTAGTCATCCTATGTATCACATCATACTTATGAAATGCAGAAAGAGGGAGAGAGAAAGAAAGAAAAGAAAAGACGAGAGAAATCCTTTGATGTCAAACGCAGTGGTTGGTTGGTTGAGTACGATAGCTGAGAGAAAAGCCTCTGAGCCATACTTGTTTTCTCTGCGACTGCTGTTGCTCTAACCCCCTTTCCCCCATTTTTACTTTTTATATATTTTCATGTAGTAAGTATTAAGTATACGCATACCAAAATAGAAAACATTTTTTCTACAACATAAAAGAAATATTTTTTTTATATATGACGAGATATCTGGAGCTTTAATAGATGTACGCATGTTTGTAAGTCGAGTTTAACTGTGAATTATTTTTTTTAGGCCACTTCTACTTTAATTCCTTCATACTACTGAAGATGGTTACTTTAAACTGTTGAAATTTTAACTACAGCTGTGGTTGTGGCAGAATTAAGATGGATGTTTGTAAAATATAAAAAAATATATCTAGTTCAGGTTTCAGGTGACATGGCAAATGGCAATGGCAATACTTTTGAATTCGAAGAAGGGATTTTGTTCGAGAAAGTAAAGAGTGCACAAACCTATTATGTCTGTAACCTGCATATTATCATGTATCCTCTGTTCATGTGACAAATAAAATGTCAAGCCAAGCCGGGTCCACACCAGAGCGACGACGACGTTGTTATTATTGTTGTGTTGATATGGCTACAATTATGAGGAATATGTATAGCTGAAATAAAATATTATAGTTTATTTTCAAAGCTCGTTCTTTATTTGGAGAAAATGGCTGCTGAAGAGGACTTTGACGTAATAATACGTATTTCAACGCTTGACTCTGACAGCTTTTTCTCGGCCCAACGAGTTTTTCCCTTTTGCATTCAGTGATATGTGAAGAAAATTGGCGGGTTTAATTCTCTCTCTCTCTGCATGGCTCTATATCCATCCAACGAGTTCTTTTCTTTCCAATAAGCCTTTTCACTCTCTTTCTTTTCTGTTTCGTCGTCGCTACTACCACTACTTCTACTCATCGAAATAAATTGTACTTCTTTGTATTACAAACTCACAAAAAAAGAGAGGGAGAACACAAGAGTGAAAAGAGGAGAACCAATCTCCGGAGTCTAGTGGGGTTCCACCATTCTAATTTTCTCAGATCCTGAACTTCTAGGCTTTTACTCTATAGTTTCATGATGATGATGATGATGATCATCATCATGATCCTCGTGTTAACCAAGAAGGAGAAAGAAGCAATGGGCTTCGAGTATGGCTAGCGCTACGAGCTAACAAAGTACTCCTGGAGTTACATGTATCTTGTAAATACGCTATGCAATAGGTATTGATGTCATTGTTAATCTTAATTCTGCTACCAGATTTTTTTGGCTTGGGTAGTTATTTTGAGTAGTTTCACGTTTTTCACTCAATTCCAATAATGGATAATAATTGCCGAAGTTTTTTCATTACGTTGATTGATCTCAGAATTGCATTTTCTTATCAGGAGCATCTGAAAGAAAGTTTTAGGCTGGAAAATATTGGATGCAGCTAAATGCCCTAAATGCCACGTGCGATTAGTTTTTTTCCTTGAAAATCTCTTTCATATCTTAACTTAACCTAGAAGATCAAATCGGCATAACGAATATTTAGGCGTTTAATTTTTCTTACCATATTTTAAATTTAAAAACGTGGTCGATCTCATTATGTATTAAGCTGAAACTTTCATTACAAATGCTTTCTTAGTCGCTTAGGAATTAGTCTTAATATTTATGAAGATTTTTGTTGTTGAATTTAATGTTTGGATATTTAAATAGATATTTTAATAAATTTGGACCCTGATAGTCAGTCTGCAGGCTCACATTATTTTTTGTGCTACTTATTTAACCGCGATCTGATTCTCACATTATTTTTATTCAGTTTTCAAAATTAAGCAAAATTACAGTTAGAAGACGCATAAAGATGCTATGGTTTACTCGTATTTATGTAACTTAGGTAATAGAGATAGGGTATTTTGTTGAATTAAAGTAGCATTTTGAGCTTCGTTTGTAGTTAATGCACTTGAACTGATATTATATTTTCTGAAATATGCCATATGCCTAATCATTATCATATCAACTAGTGATTTTTCCATCGAATAAGAGAACTGCAGAAATGATTTCGGATTTATATAAATGCATAGCATCTTATGTTGGCAGTTGGCAGCAGGTCACTGCAGGTTTTTAATTTCTTGACCTCATTTGCAGGTGAAAGTCTGTACATTTAGAATTTTAATTTGAACGAAATGATAATTTAAAAGATGCATTTATTGATAAAATTCGTTCGTATTAATTTGTTTGCTAATTTAGTTTAATTTGAAGAACGAAAATGATTCAAGCAGTATTAATTTATAATTTTTTTGGAATCACTGCAGTATTTTACTCTTAGTTCAAGTACCTACCTATGTAAGACCACGTAAGATCCATGTGGTGATGTAACTATCGGGCTGTTATGCTGGCGTGTATTGCTAAAATACTAATGTTTCTGGTTATTACTTGTGCGATAAAGACACTTAGAAAATTCGTACTAATCAATTGGATAGCCCACGAAATAAACAAAAATGAATTTCTCACAACTCCCCAATTATAAAAAGCATAGCAAAATCAATGCATTCATGCTTAGAAACATGTTTTTATTGTTCATAGAAAACATGTCGGAAGATGACTCTTCTTTCGATGTTTCAATTCCAAAAGACCCTGATACCAACATAGTGTTTGAAGTAACTGACGACGAAGATGACGACTTTAAGCCTACAAAGCGCTCTCGAGTGTCGTCTTCAGATTTCGTAAGAACTTAAATGAGAAAATACATGCTTTGTGATGTGATTTTGCTTTCATCTTTTGAATAAATAAAATATGGAAATCAATTGAAATTTATTGCAGAACAACAGCAGCTTCACCTCGGACTCAAGTGGTTTCGGAGAGGCCTTGAAGGGAAATACTCAGACGAAAAAAGGGGTTCAGCCGAGAGATGAGCGAAATGATAGTCCTTACTTTGTTCCCCTTGAGAAAAAGCTTACGTGCGGATGTGACCATAATACTTGCATGATTGAAAAAATAAAACGTAAATTTAAAGAATGCATTATGTCTAAATATTGTTTTCAATGGTTTATGCTCAACAGCGTGCCGAAAATATTCTTTGGAACTCGAACTCACAAGCAAATTGCTCAAATCACGAGGGAGCTGGGCAAAACTGGATATCGGAATGTGAGGTAAGAAAAATTTTCTACTTTTTCCTAGGTATTTATTTTGTGCTTATCATTAGTATCTAATTTTATCAACCTAGTTATTCTCAACTTCATTTTCATTCATTACAACCACCCTCAAAATTCTTTTTTATACTCCTGTGATCGAAAGACACTCGGCGAAATTTTTTTCTTTGTTACATTAGCTTGCGTAGCCAAGCATTTGGGTTTTATTGAATTTACGGACCAGTGTCTTGCTTTTCACGGACTTTTAATTTTACAAAGTTTTCTCATATTCAACTCGTAAGAAGCAGTCTGTATATGTATTTCATGGCAGATGCTTTTGAAACAATGCTGTTTTTTATTTATTCTTTACCCGACGGTTGTTTTTGTTGTGGTACTGTAGCAGCTTGAAGATTTCATAGAATATACATAGGTATGCGATGCGCGCGTCTTATCATTTTTTCAGGGAAGAAATGTTGCTGCGAGTGCACTGAACTGGAGTAAAACAAACGTAATATAGTAAATACAATAAATGCACTGTGGAAATAACATTTCAAAAGGACAAAATTACGCCAAGTTGTGTGAGTACAAGGTGCCTCAGGCGAATCATTTTTTAGATGATTGAATTTGTTGAAACGGCTTTGCTCAGTCTCTTATTCCATTCCCATGGCTTTTTTCCCGGGTTGCTCCTGGAACAAAATATTTTATTGCATTTGTACATTTGTGTCAAGTAAAACGTATTTGAAATGACCATTTTCAGACATAATTAATTAGAAAAAGTGCTGAAATTCTGTATTTCTGGCAAATAGATATCTGGTGAAAGATGCTGGGCCGCTGGGGCAACTAAATATTTCTTCGTATGAAAAGTATCGATGAGTCATGCCATGATGAGACTGACTAAATACAGCAGATATATATAGTTTATTCTGTATTTTTTTGTGTACTGTTTTTTTGAACTAAAAAATAAACGCCTGTCGGCAAGGGTGATATCATTGAATTCTCATTGTCAGAATCCGTGCGCAGCATGGAATGAGTGAAATTCTGAGAGGGGAGTATGTTCGTTCCCATTGAGAGAAAATATCCACTCATCGTCATCACATCACATCATTCCCCAGTTCCTTGCATAATATATTATGGCAATACGTAGTATATTTTTTTGAACTGATACTTAATGCTCTTCCCAGAGCTCTCTCTGTTTCAATATGAATTTTTTACACGGGGATCAAACTGATTTATACAGTGGGAAGGGAAAATGTCTCTCGAGGGAACAATGTCCTACAACTACACATCTCTTCTGCTCTCTCAGAGCAGCAAGCGGCTTCCGCTTGAAAAGGACCCGAGTAAAAGACCTACTATGATATGATTATGAACGCAAAAGGCGATATAATTATATGCCTTGTTAAAATGAAATGTTGTTATGAATGGAACGGTTTTTGAAAGAGGAAGAAAAAAAAACTTGAAAACTTGGTTAGATCATACAGAATGGAAAGTATTCACATTAATCTTCCTCTGACTCATCAAGGAAAGAGTTCCTTTAGAAGTGCTGCTCGTCTAGTCGTAGATAGACGTGTGTGTATACGTCTCTGAAATCTGGAGATGGATGGATTGGATGCTGGAACATTTTTTGGTCGTTTGCTCTGATGAGTTTTTGAGAGTATTATTTATTGTACATTCTCAGATGCAGAAAGAGAGATACAGTTGATTCCATGATTGTGGAATTGTCAAAAGGAAAGATGATGATTGTCAATCAGATCTCTCTCTTTCTCCCTTGTAGTCTCTTCTTTTCCCTTTTTCGAGTGGTGCTACAGAGACATTTCTGTTGATGATTTTGTGTGCATTGGGTCGCATTAATTTCTGTGAAAAAAAAATTATGAAAAAAAGTTGTTTGGAGTTGTGGAGAACTTGGCGAGTTCTGCGAAAAATTTCTATTGGAACCACATTACTCGGATCTCTCGTATCCATGCACATCTCACTCGAAAATTCTTTTAAAGTTTGATACTCCAGAGAGATTCTTAAATTTGTTGATGAGCGTATTATACAATTAGTAAATTTTTTAAGCATCTCGATTATTCAAGGAGTACCATAAAAATGTGGAATAGCATTCCTGTAAACTAACTTTCAGTTTTTCCTGATAAATATATATGACAAAAAAAAGTACTAAAGAAGTGAAATCATCAAGGTAGAATGAATTCGTCTCTTGACACAACAGCCACAACATCAGCAACATTTCTTTTTTTCCTGGGTCTCATTTCTTTCACAAAGAGGGGTTGGAAAAAGCATGAGACCACCATGACTACTAGATTTAGGGTTTTATGCATTTGACTTCAAGCTGAGACATCCCTCCCTCCTATAGGACATTTTTCGCATGGCTGATGATTGTATATTGGACCGTGCACATGTCAGCCAAGCCAACTCGCTTTGTTCCCTCTGGTTTTCTACTTGATTCCTTTTTTTATAAGCAACTTTCTATGAGTAATTTTGTAGTCGGCTCGATGATGATCATGATGATGATTATGATGGGGATAATGATGAGAGGGATCAGGGGACCCTTTTGCGACACACGACTACTTGCTGCTTTAGTCATCACATCACAAAGCCATTTAATTAGCTTTTTCCATTCTACCGTGATAAATTTTGTCGTGAGCCCTGCTCTCCTCTCTATTTTGAAGCTTCATGGTTTTAATATAAACGTGTCAGGTGCAATGAATTGGAATGAGGCTGCTGCTGCACATACATAATATTAACAATATTAAAATTCCTTTTTAAAATCCAAATCCCATGCGATTGTGAATAGATGTCTTTATGCCTTTGATAGATGAATCTGATTAGCTGATGATGAAGTTGATGAAAGTGGATTTGGCACGATTTTATTTCTGTTAGTTAAATTTACGTTTGATTCCTACAGATCCATTGTGTTGGCGAGCAGGGAACATACCTGTATTAATCCAGCGGTTGAAAAACATTCGAACAAAAATGAGGCTTGTCGGGAGCTATTGCAGGGCGCACAGATTGGCGTAATTTTTAAACAGCCATTTTTAATGATTTTATCCTGCTACTTTTTGTGTAGAACTGAAAGATGTTATGCAAGAAAACATGTTTTGAATAGACGGGAATGGGGTGCATGTGGCATGCAGGAGCTAGAAAGTTCGGTAGTTTTGGAGCCTTGGCTACGGTCGGGTTGACCGCCTCGTATGATCTGGAAGACCTCGTCGCGTTGGGGAGAAATGTACAGAATGAGATTTTCAGAATTCATTTATATTTCAGATTCAACGTTTCTTTTTCATTTATAAAGCTCAAACGTTTTCGTTATAGCATAAAGCCTGTCCGTATTACATGACCCGATACTTGCTCGTCAGCGCGGACATAATATTTTGCCCGTATAACTATTTGGTTGATCCAAGCATCCGAAGATCTGTGAGCATTTGTTTTAATGATCAAAATGCTAAATATACTTACACGTACCTGATTTATTGCTATGAATATTCTGGCTTTAGTCTGAAGCAAGATGAGATCCAGCGCGCAATGCAGGACTGTGAGAAAGTGAGTGGAGCGGGGAACGAACCATTTGCGCATAGTGAAGTTGTAAGAATGTTTTTCCTTAGTTTGGTTTTTTAGAAAGCGGATTTTAAATTAGCACATCTGAACAGTTAGCTTATATTTTATGCATGTTTTTGAAAGGCCAAACTTCTATCGTTGGTGAGCCAATGGATGGACGATCAATCCCAGTACCTAAAGGAACAGACTTTCGGTAGTTCAGGGAAGACCTACACAGGCACCGAGTTTCTTGGCGCTATGAATGCCGCTGGAATGACTGCTGAAACAATTAGACTATACACGGTATTTATTGTTCTAGCTTGGTTTTATGATTATTTTTTTAGGATTTTTTTGTGCATCAACTTCATATCACGATTTTATGATTTAATTTTATTGCTTTTTAGACTTATTTTGAAGCCATAGTTCAGCAACGCGACAAGCAAATGGAAGGACAGAGAGAGCGCGGATCTAGATTTTTTGATGAAAAGCCAACAATTACTAGCGCAACTTTGGGCACTGTAGAAAATGTTTTCCGGTTGTTCACAGAACTGTCGAGAAACGATGGAAGGTACAGAGATGATTTCAGAGTTGCCCTCTCCAAAGATACGGTGAGACAAAGAAGAGATGGAAATTCAGGTCCATTCCGGACAATGCAAGTTTTAACTCTTCATTTGTGGTGTCTGAATCCTGCGGTGGCCTTTGAGGTGCGTCTTCATTATTTTTGGGCGTTTAAAAAATCTGAATTAAATGCCATTTTAGTGATTGAGCGAACTCTTTG
>JAHZNI010003260.1:0-15777 GCA_027744415.1 Seira ritae | reverse complement strand
ATCGTGAATAGTTTCTGATTCATGTAAATTTCTCAAGGAATTTTTTCGCGGCCCGGATTATGTTTTCTTTATTTGGTCGCGGGAATGTGATAAATTATTCCCACACTGCACTGTCCAATAAAGTATTTCAATTCTAGAAAAAAAGATCTCTTGGAAACTTAAAATATTTTTTTTTATAATCCAACTGCACGCAAAAGATGGGATTAGTAAGCTAGATACTCATTGTTAGATTGACATGTAAAATCTTGATCTTGGCCCTCTCCAGAATTCCGTAGGATATCGCCTCACCTTCTTACTTTTTTAAAAGGAGAGATTTATAGACATTTTTGCTCTGGTATTTTTTCTATTTTGTTTGCATAATCATATACATAATCATAGCTTGATTGCAAATCATGTAGGACTTCTTTAATTTATATATTTAAGAAGACGTGGGCGTGAAAGCTTTATTTTTGAGTGAGATCATTTTTGATATGTAAAAATATATTTATGTTATTCTCTGGTCCTAATGTCGGCTATTATTTCCCCTGTCATTGTGAATAGACTAGATACTGTTAAAGTTATATACTACTACTGCTTTTCTTTTGACGTCAAGAAAACAAAGTCACTCTCGAATAGATTCTCTTCCATTACAGACTTAAGGTGAAAAACTGGTTGTTTATTTATTGCCAAGTGGACTGACTAGAGCTTTATATGGCGATTATTATTACGGTCGAATAAAACTCAAATTTGATTGTTTTATTTTCGGCATTGCTTTGCATGCTCGAGTTAAAGACAGTTCATGGCTTTCAAGATAAAAAAAGAGAATTAATTCAAGAATGTTCGGACTTGGACTTGCAGAAAAGGGAGGATTGTTTTAGATCAAACAATCAAGTTTTTGCATAGGTATAACTATAACAATTATGAAATTATCTACCTAAATTGCTCAGTATGCAATAGGTAATAATAAAACTCTAGAAAACTGCCCCAAGGACTGTATTTAAATTTAAATTTTTACGAAAATCTCATTTCAACTTACTGTCATGAACGGTTGCTCTTCCAAAGCCCACCGCAGCAAAAGATGCTGACACCGCCGAGAGGAAAATTAAAACGGATGCCACTTTACCCTTCATTGTAGTAGTACTGTGATCTCTACAAACTGACTGACAACTTTGAATCTTCACGAGATTTTTTTTGTCAAACTTCAGCAACAAGAATGAGTGGGAAGAGGATGAGTCAATGAAGAAGTCTATGAATAAAATAAACTCTTTTTTTAGTTTTTTTCCCAAGGTCTGCTGCTTCTAGCACACTGTCTTTGTCTCTTCCAGAAAGTCAACTGATGGCATGTGAGCGTTGGTCAGAGCTTCTTAAGTAATCCCATAAGAGCGTCCGTCGTCGTCGCCGGTCGAGCAATGTTGTTGCCTATTACTATTGCTACATCTTATGCACTTACTATCCCATATAGTATTGCGAGCTATGTATGTAGTTCTTTCATATTAATCATCATGATAGTATTCATATTCAAAATGAAGTAGTAAGTTAGCCTATGACTTGTACAACAAATACATAGTCCATGAGATTAGGCAGCGATAAACAAAAATACCAAAATTATGAACCAACTTAGAAAGCTCTCTACTCTGCACTGTAATAGCAATATAGTAATATTATGGCTAGTCTGCTTAATTGCTCCTGTAAAACCTAAATATTTTTACGAGTTTAAGAACATGTTGCATTTAATTCATGCATTTAGAAAAAAAATGACTAGTTTGTCTTTCAAAAGTTGCTAGGAAAGGGCTTACACTACAGGTACGGAGAAAATTTTGATGATGATGATTTTTCCTCTAAATAAGATAATTCTAGAACTAAGTAGAAGTGTTGAATGCAGATTCTATAGACTTGTTGATAGTTGATGTTAATATTGCGTACTATGTACATGGAAGAAGCATGATGATGAGCATTGATGAGCCCCAGTGGAAAAAAATTGTTTACCACGCTCATAATAACATAAATTGAAATGCAACGAGAAAAAAACAACAAGTACGGTAACAGGTTTACGGGAGTTTTAATCTTCTCTCCACGCCCTCCTTCCGTGACGCTTATGCATAGAGAGAGGGATTTGAATGAGCAAAAATCTTAATTTACTTTTGAATAAATTTTATTCATTCCCTCTTCCCCCGTCATAATTTTTTATTGTATGAATATAAATTGAACATGCCAAATATAAAATTCGAATTTGTGTGTGAGTGTGAATGCATGTATGTATGTGTATTTGTTTCGGCGACACGGCGCCGGCAAGCGCTTACCTTTTTTCGTATCACAAAATACATTTTTTATATTATTCCCTTGCCGATTTTTTTTTAGAAAAAGAAATGGGGAAAATGACAGTGTATCGGATCAAGAATTTATGGTTTAATGTTAAATCCATATGGAAAGCATAATATTACTATGCCTATATGCCAAGAAAGTAATAAAAGATAAAGTTTAACTTTTTCTGCAAAAAATATACAGGCTCAAAAACTCAGATTTTCCAACTACGTCATCATACGCAAAAAGGTAAGAAAAAAATATATATTCGAAAGTTTAAGGCCATGGTTGTCTCCGCTTCTTCATGATGTGGATGTGGGCATGTAAAGATCTCTGACGCTGATGATCTGATCTACGGAAGCATAAACTACAACTTTTGAAAGATTGCGGAAGGTAAGGTGGGCGACTGAGATTTCAAGCTGAAAAAAAATACATTTAAGGGCATTGACAAATTCAATTTATTTATTTTTTTCTTCTCTATCTAAAGAAATGAATGAAAAACAAATATGTTTGCGCACTTATTTTATTCAGGTGAAAGTACAGGAATATATTATATGCTTTCCATCGACCAAACTAAGGTAATTCATCATCAACAATCACGGATTTGCATATAATTTTTTGTTTGACGAAAAAGTCGAATATCATGTTTACTGCGTTTCTAATACAGCTTGACACCAAATAAAATCTGGCGTCATGTCGACGGAGGTCAAGCTTCAAGCTTCTTTTTTTAAAGAAAAATTCTACGCAAAATATTGAACTGGCAAGGAATATAATGCAATTTACGCGTGAGCAAATAAATAAAAAAAACAATTTGTCTGGTTCAAGTATGAATGAAAAATTAGTGCTTCAATCAAATTTAATTACGACATTTAGCAAAAATAAACAAGTCTAATTGCAATGATGATTTCTAAAGAAAAAAATTGCATTTTAATATGCAAAGGGAATGATGATGATAAGCCTAGTGTTCAAGTTTAATTATGACAAAGCATAAGAATAGTCAGAGGGGCTATAATATGCATATCACACTGGCTCTAGCTTGAGAGATGAGAGAAATGGCAAATATGACAAAGCTAATAGAATTTTTGAGTAATGAACCTGACACCGAGCACATTACATTTTTTTCATAGAATATACTTATTTTCACTATAAAAATGACTGAAATTAGGATATGACAAAAACTATGGCGATGGAGGAGACAATAGTCTACATTAAATATGCATAAAATTCATAAGTGGAAGAACAACTATGACTTCTTGAGAAAAAAAGATCTAACTGACTTGAATGAGTATAGCTATACCTCCGCGGGAGGTAACGAATTAATAGTAAATAGTTGTTTTCGTTGTGGTGTGAACATATCTAAAGTGTTCTTTTGTCATTAGTAGATGAGATGAGAAGGTTCGTCTACACGTGTACTGGGAACAAGACAGAAGAAACAAGTCGAGCTCAGATGAGTCTGTTATCCATTTCCAGCAGAGCTTCAATTCAATTGAAATTGAAGATGACATGATATACCTTTTGAACCACATCCTGGTTGGCCTGGCCTGGCCTGGCCTTGCCTACCTATTTTAGTTTCGTTTTACGTAATGTTTATTTGACATGCTCAGAAAAATGTCATGATTATTTCTGTGGCAAAAATGTTTTTTAGAAAAATTGCATTGTTGCTTAAAATGCCGAATCGAATTCCATATTAAGTAATAATGTAGTACATGCATACTACTTGCATCCCGGTTTCATTTCCAAGACTGACTCAAACTAGTAAAATGAAACAGAAGGGCTAAAAAAAGTAAAAGAAGCGCATCAGAAGTATTTTTTCTTCATTCTTGGGAGATATTATGATGATGATGATGAGCAACAATAAAATGGTCAAACAACTTCATGTCGAACTCGAACCACATGCCGCATCCAACTCGAACATGAGCATCTCAAATTCTTTTAAGATAAGTCAAATTTTAGACGGTCTTCTCCTTCTCCTTCTTACGTATCACAATAATAATAAGCGTAGCATTTTTCTTGTCATATATATATTTATAATAAGATGGTAATTCCTCCACGGGCCTACGTCATAGTTATGATTATCTCCTCTCCGTAATTTGTAATTTTGTAGACGCGGGTCTTCCCGCAAGCGAAGCGACCGAGTCCTTGTCTAATCTCTGCTGCTGCTGGCCAGTCACAGTCATACCTATTGTAGTCTCTTGTTTTGGTGCGTATCATCTCAAGCACGAAAGATCAGGTCCGGGATCTGAGCTGAGGTAAATGAATTATTTTCGCTTTTTCATTACGTCTGTCACGAACACATTCATCATTCAATTTAAGAGACTTTTTTTAAAAGTGTTCTCCTCTACATTTTAATAATGAGCTTTATTTTTTATCAGAAGGACGTAAGAAGACGCTCAAATATTTTTTTGTGATTTGTACTGCAGAGTGCAGTGTGCAGATTAGATAAATTCAATGTCCGATGTAAATTATTAATATTTAATAGACTTAGACTTGCACTTGCATTCGTCTGTACCGATAAACTTTGTTTAAAAAAATTTGCTAATTTATTCCGAGTCAATAAAGTTTTTCTTACGACGAAGATGAGTATGAGTAGGTACTCAGTACTCACGCATTATTGCAGCTTGTTTTGCGAAAATGGGTAATTGCTGCACGGGGCGCGCGTGCACGCACTCCTATTGCGACATTCTTTGCCCGAAAGACCAGGTTTGTAAATGAGAAAAAGCCGAAAAACCGGAAAAACTATGACGAAAAATTTGCTGGCATTTTTGAAGTATTTTCGCACATTATCGTTACACCGGACCGGTGATTCTTTTCAGCATTTCTACTGAAAGAGAAGTCAATGTCCATACTTTTATTTTATAGAGGCTTGTTTCGCTGAAAAAAAGAATCATGAATCTAATTAAATAAATGCATAGACCATGTATGTAAGTACTCATCATCATCATCATCATTTTTATAATTATGAAGATTACTTTATTATTGACAGAAAAAATACATATTATGCATGTTTCCTTCCAGACAACCGTGATAGCTTATCTTTTCCTTTATTATTAATTATCTAATGACGACATCAAGTTATTTATTTTGCAATATTATTTAATGTTTGCAACAGATAAGTCCTTTGCCATTAACGACTTGACTTCAGTCGTACATATACAGGTACCAGTTTTATTTTTAGACACGTTCATTTGGTTTTGTTCTGAATAACATACTACATACATATATTTATGGATTTAACCGCAAACAATTTTCAGTTGTAATTTCGCAACAGCACAATACCAATTCTTAACCAAAAAAATTTATTTTTAGTTGTGGGAAAAAAGAATTTAATTTTACAATCCAAATTTGGGAATTACCAGCACAAGCAACAGCAACAAATCCATGCGACCACTTCTGTATTTCACTTCATAACAATTTAGCAATTCGTTCAAATTATAATTGTGGCTTTTATTTATTTTTTCATTTGCTGAATAAGAGTTTAGAAACAGTTCTGAAACTAAAAAGAAATTTCCAAAAAAATTCCAAAGCCAAAGTGGTCATGCTAGGAAATCATCCTTTAAGTACATTGATGGATCTCGATTTGCAATTCTTCTAATTTAAACAAAGACATCTTTTAGTACGTTACCCAAAATAACAACTGAACGAAGGAAACAAAGCACATTACTTTGGCTAACCCACGCTTCTGAAACAAGAAAAAATGCTATCATACATACCTTAGATATATGTATTGGAAACTTTAGTGATTGGTCCATCCATATCATTTTACTGTGTGAATCCTTAGATTTATGACATGACTAATTTGAAACACTAGAGAAACTGAACAATTCCAACAACGTAGCTATATAGAAGTCACTTCCGGTTAACAGTTAATGATAGATTTTTTTGGCAAGGGTGAAAGTGCTACTTGTAGGGAATGTACACAATAATTTGCATTACAATATATGTAGTAGATGGCTACATTCAGTAGTCGTATCTAGAAGAACATGAGTAAAAAGATTCTGTCAAGGTAGATAACAATGAATGTTTTGATGAAGAAACCTATGAGAATTATATACCACAATAACATACACATCAAGTAATATAGATATAGACACCTTCATGATCAAAGTCTTTCTTGCCATTATACAAATTACGCTTTCCTTTTTTCCAGTCTTCAATGTCCATTTTTATGTACCTATGCATATTTTAAGAGACTTGAGACGCTAATTATTATTATTATTATTAATATACAATTACGAGTGGAGATTACAATTATCAATATGACTAATCAAGGGTATTGCAAAAATTTTATTTGGTGCTTCAAATCGTTGAATACCTATAATGAGAGTGTCATTTGATGTAATTGAAATCGATTTGAATTTGGAAAAATTTATATTAAATTATCAAGTAAAATATTTCGTACCGGTACCGTGTCTCATTATTACAACCTAATTATTTTTCAAGAATTTCACTGGCCGAAAATTATTACTTTTTTTTCTAGACGTCTTTTTGGGATAAATATGGACTAACAGAAACTCCATAGGATATTGATCGTGATCATTAGGAAAGCTACATCTACATACATAATTTTTGTAATGTTGATTTGATCGATATCGCAGAGTGATCTGGACCTGAGATTTTGGATATGAGGCTCTTTGCGTGATCTGATCACGAGAAAGGTAAGAAAAGAGTATCGTGGTGTGGTGTGCTGTGTTTGAAACAGGTAGATATAGCATTTTGGATGTCTTAGGTTTTGGATTTTGGTAAATATCCTGAATTGAAAATTTTCCAATCTGTGATTGAGATTCAATTTTGGTATTTGGAATGGGAAAGATAAATAAACTGAATTTTTTGAATTTAGAACAAGAATTTTTAACACAAGTCACAATGAACTTAAGAATTGAAATGATTTTATGCATTTAGCAAACTTATGTATTGCAAAATTTTGTAAGGTAAAGTATTTTAAGGTGGTCAATAATCATAACGGTGCTTTTAGCGTGTTCCTCATCACTTTAATTAAGTAATTTTACCTCCCAAAATAGAACCTTCCTTGATTTAATCTCAATCACATGATCAAAAAATATAGAATTAAATAATAATTCTCCTTGGTGCATACTTAAATATTCTATTTTGTAATGTGCATTGCTGCAGCTGCGCTTGCTAACAATTACATATTATTATGCTTGCGAAATTTGACTTGGTCTCCAATTACATATATGAAACAAATGACTCTACTAATTTTGAATGTCATCATAATATATGCATTGACATAAATAAAATTAAACACTTTAAGATTCTAATATTACTTAAAACATTATTTTATGCAGCTCTATCTAGATGACTAGAACATCACGCATTTGGTACTTTGCCATTGCATTAGCCATAACATATTTCTAGCTAACACATCGAAACCTTGCAAATTATTATGCTTGTAATATCTTTTAAATTACTCAAGCTTAACAACTAAAGGCTGTCTGGAAAACAAATATTTTTTGTATCTAATTGAATATAATCAATCATAATTAAGTGGAATGAATTGTAAAACAACCACAATAATCATAATATGAATCCGAAAGGAAGCAGGCCTTTGCTACACTTTTTTTTATCTTCCCTTACTAAATAGTTCATATAAAACTAAATAGTCATGCGGTCAAATGAAAAATAAAAATCTGAATTTTTTTTAAAGGAATAAGCTAAAATATTTTACTTCCGAAAATAAATTATTACATACAGAGCTTAAATTATATTATATAGTAATTAAGATTCTTTTACAATTACATATATTTGAATTGTAATTAAACTTTGGATAAAGTATTTTATAGAGCGCAACAACTAGATTCAAATTTAAGACGAGATAATGTATTGAGCTAAATATTAAAATATACACACGGAAAATTAAAAGTTGCTTCCAAGACAAGTGCCACATAGAGACAATACTGCATGTTGGCGAATGATATATTTTTTTGCGAACGCGTAAAAACGTTTCCTCTTAAAAGTAAAAGTTCTAAACTAAACTTTTCAAATAAAATGGAATATTATATGTATTTTAAAAGTAAGGAATAAGTTCACAAAACTGAATATTATTATTAAAAGAAATAAGATGCGTGATTAAAAATACCTTAAGAATACGATATCGCCTTTAAAAAAACTAGAATCAGTGAGAGGTGTGACGTTCTTATCATATCCTCTCTTCTCCAGTCTTTTACGATAATTTACGAGAGAAAGTGTAGTAGCGATTCAGATTGCCTTGACAAGTTGTAGTAATGAATCAGTAGAACTATAGCTAACATCTAATATATAATGTTATTTTTTTTATTATTATTTTTTCTTTGTATTAGATATTTTTTTCGAAATTTTTGCATCGATCATTTACCGATTTACTTTGAATTATTATGACAATTTCATTATAGCTATGTAAGTATTCAAAACAATCAAGATTTTTTCTCACGTTTCATCTATCACTCTTTTCAGCTTAAAACTTTACTTAGCGCTCAGCTACATTTATTCAAGGTTTCATATATCCACAGTCGATTTTTTTGGTGATTCAGTTTCAAACGAGAAGACGGTAACGCAAGGTCGGAGAGAATTTAACTGCTCAAATAAAGCTGTTCTCGTTGATTTATTAATTCTTCCGAAGATTTGAAGACGCTACCATTTAAAATAATTTGCGCATATATTTTGCGAGAAATTAGTGACTCTCTAGTTGACAAGTCGTTTCTTCAATTCAAAGTAAGACTTTAAGCGGCAGAGTCCATACTCCTGTGAAGTATCATTAATAAAATTTCAAAATCAGTTATCTGTTGTCCAAAAAAAATATATGCGTGTATGTACTTGGATAATTTTTCATATTGAATGAAATCCGCTTACCCAGTATCCAAATGGAATTTTGGAGACTTGTGCATTCACAATGGCCCAGAGGCTCCAGAAGAAGTGGGAAGCCAGAGTGAAGACTTCCACCTCGTGCATGATGTGCTCTTCATCGAACAATGGAGATGTGCGAAGGAATTCCTCATCAGATTCAGAGAAGTTCATGCGATACTCCTCGCGCAAGACGCTGATGTAGCGTCGAATGAATCGCAACTGGAGAGAAAGTAAGAAATTAATATATAATTACAGAATTAATTAACAGAAAAGGGCATTTGACTCATATTCTGAAGAAAGAATTTTGTAATTAAAAAGCAATCAAGTATTACCTTCTCTTCATCCGTTGGAAGATCACTTGGAGTGAATGCGAAGTTTGGATAAGTCTCCACGTTATTAACCTTTGGGAGAAAAGTCCTTTTCGAAGGAACACAGGGAAAAAAATAGAAAAAAAGATACCATGCATCATCACAGGTATTCACAACTTTATCGCAATCCCTGATATCTAGGTACCTTCACGGTATGTAACATAGAGGCAATATAACCCTCCTCATGAGAAAACCGATGACACACACAAATTGTATGCATTATACAGAGGTTTCCTCATTTACAAACCATCATCATCATCATCATCAACTGAAAATGTTTCATAACAAGTTACATGGATACTTTTTATATAAAACATTTAGCGCAGCGTTCGCCCGGTTTTCCACTTACTGTAGCCATTCCAGCTCTCCATCCAAATTCGCGTCCATTAGCCTCTGGAGCGTCTCTGGTTTGCAGTCATTCATCGCAGGAGATTTCATGAAGCATTCACGCACGTTGGTCATCCACCTATTTTTTTTATTTCAAAAAATGATTTCGTATGATACTGGGGCAACGTGATATGATTCATTTTGAAAATTATAATTCAGCTGAAAATGAAAGATGACTACCTCTCCATGGTCCCCCACAACCAAGACGGTTCCTTACTGATCGGAATATTTAAGCCGTGAATTTGCGCGGTTTTTTGAGCAATCAATAAGCTAAGTTCAGTGTCACGAAGCTCAGGTGTTTGCAAAGGCCGTGCCTATTAATAATTCGAGAGAAAATTTTGTCAAGGATACTGATACTACTGCGTCATATGTTACGATTTTTTATATGATTATGATTACGACTACGACTCTCCCTCTCTGATTACTCTCGAAATAACGAGATGAAATTGCGCCAATTAAGGGAATAACATTCTCCCCATCCCAATTAAATGACGGAGGAAATATGAAAGATTTTTTTTCATTCCACTTACAGGGATAAATTCCTCGACTCTCCCACCAGGGAAAACTCCATACAGTCTCGGTCCCAGTTTCCGCTCAGAAAGCAAAGTAAAAATTACCGATTCGGTAATCAATGACTCCAGAGCATCCTCTCCGTGAACCTGTTTAGCAAATAGAGATGAAACATGGATTTAGGCGATGAGTACAAAAAACATACATATGTACTTGTGGATCATATCATGGCATTATGCCTACAGGAAGCTTAAGCTTAACTTGGCAAAATGGCTGAAATAGCATTAGTTTGTATGGTGAATTGGATAAGCGGAGAAAGCATTGAATTGAATTCACACTCGAAAAACGTGAGCCCTTACCTGGCCATAAAATCTTAGCAAAACCTGGGCCGGTTCGTTGTGCTGCGGAGTCAAGGACAGTGGCAAAGAGCAATGGTAGAGCCAGTTGCTCAAACCTCCGCTGAAAATTAAAGACAAAGAAATCATTAATATTTAATTAATTCCTTACATTCTATCCTCCACTCCCCAAATTACAGCTAGCTTCATTATTCAAATGGAATGAATTTTTTATGAAATCATTTTCACGGCCTTTTTAATGTCGGCATCTCAATCGACGTTAGACATTTTATCGGCTCATCATTTTCACTCATCACATCACATTTACGTATTTGCTTGTGCTATGCTTACACTTCACACGTCCCGATTTTTGCCTTGACATTTTCGGAGCGTGATGTGATGCAAGCAGCGCGTTCAAGATTACATGAGCGTAACGCTTCGGGAAAAAATAACAAAGGAAATGGAAGAAAAAAAGAGGAATGAGCTGGAACTGGAAATGTAAAAGTTGACCATGCGTTCAGTTTGAGTTGCATTTGCACACGAGGTATGAAAATGATCCTAGCGTATTTACAGCCTGATCTGAGCCTCTTCCTTCTTTGTTCAATCTCAATCAGAAAAAAGTGGACAACACTAAAACAACACACGTCAACAGTCCACGGTGGCACCACTGCTACGCTGATAAAAAAACTAATCTTGGTGAGAACGAACTCCGAGTTATGAAGTATGCATACCTAAGTGATATGTATTTGCGGACAAATAAAAAAAGACTTTTGCCAAATCAAAGCCATGCATGCATAATAAAAAACCGGCGACAGGACAATGAAATGTTATTCTATTTACGATATTTGAAGTATTTTTTCCCAATATTGCTTTAGTTACTGAGACAAATAAAAACGATTTATGGTTGATGTTGATGGTATGTGAGAATTGCTTTCTTTCTACCTTTTCATGGAACGACAATTCAATTCGCGGAATTGTTTTCGCGAAGATACAGATCAACTATATATAATATGATTATGCCAGGGGATAAATGAAAATTGCTTTATATGAAATTTACTCCAGAGGTATGTATCATATTTCAGGAATTCCTGCTGGAGGGAGTTTAATGAAAACATATCAGGTAAAAAAAATCCCTTCTGCTGCTCTGCTCCCCCCACAATCATCTTATTTGAAGGTACATAAGTAACGTAATAGTTTTTGCACTCTGCAATCTGCAATTGCTCAGGACAAAGGGATGTGATGATGAGGAGGAGAGAGACTGGAAGAAAGCATGGGAAATATCGATCCACACATCCACAATCCACTTCCTTTGCTGGATGGATCCCTTTTCTCTTGTAATGATTTGATAGCAGTGTTGATGTTGGTACTAGTTCCTGTTCTAAAAAGTACGTGTAAGGAAAAGTACCTTCCGCTCTGACAACAACGAAGAAAGTGGGCAGAGGGAACGTGGTCGGGAAGTAGGGAAAAAAGAGGATGTTCCTTTTAAGATAAAATGCTTTGGCATGCCAGACTTTTTGGGTTGTGCTCTGATGTCATGGAAAAAGTGAAGGGCAAAAGAGTCATGCAAAAAAATATAAAGTTGTGTGAAGTCTTTGTGTCCTTTTTCGATACTCTCTGCAACGCCAACATCAAAAAAGCACGGCTCGGCTGCTGACGCTGAGGTGAGTAGTGTTATTATGATGATGTGATGGTGCAATCAGACGGAGATTTTATAACCGAAAATGTGCTTTCCTAAATGATTGATAAACTAAAGGTAAAAGTGTGTTGCGTGATGTAATGTAATGTGAGCCTGCTAATGCTCTCCCTACATGCATAGGTATGAGGTTGAAGTTGAATGCATAATTTGTCACATTTGCATTTGCAAACACTATACCACTCATTCTCATCACACGCCGAAATGTGCATTGTTGCGAATATGCGAACTAATCACATTTTTCATGAACACTGAGAATTGGAAAGCTTTCCATTTGAATTTTGACTGATGATGATTATGATTATGATCATGTATCATATCTGCATTGATTGCACCACCCCAAAGAATGAAAAGTGGAGGACCAACCTACATACATACCTAGCTGGATGTACAAAAGCACCAAAGCGAGTTCAGGCCACGTGAATCAATAATTTGTCATTTTGATTCATATATATTGCGAAATTAAATTTAATTGCTTTTCAAGAAGTTGAAAAGAGCAATGTTATCTATGTTATAAATACCTAGGTAAGTTCTACACAAGACCTGCTTTTCATTTCACGGCCCGATGGGCGGAATAGCGGGCAAAAAATGGCCTACTCAAACATAAAAATATAATGAGCTGGAACATGCAATAAAAATGAACAGCAGCGCCTTTATATCCTTACAACCGAACCGACTACCGAACAGTGCTTGCTTGCATAACAACCTTCAATAACTTTTACCTCATGTTTTCTTTTGGAAAAAACATGTCTGTGAAAAAATTTGAATGCATCTGTTTCAAACATATCATAATAGTTTGTACTACTCTTTGCAAAAATTTTTCAAGGCTATGCAACAAATGCTAATTAGAATAAAAGTTTATTATATAGTGTGCAAGATAAAACTAGGTACATGAAAATAGAATGCAAATGAACAGTGCCACATAACACGCTAATGTTGACCATAAAAAGTGCTCGGATAACAAAACAAAAATTGTCGCTTACACCGTAAATATATTTCGTTCCCTTGAACAGAGATATCAATGAAGGTTAAAAAAATGCAGTGAATTCAGCCTAAATTACATATAATGTAGTATAATGTAGTTTGATCGCGTGCGTTATCACGAAAAAGGGCCATCTTTATTTCAGTGCACCTCTCTAAAAGATAATCGTAATAAAAAAACAAATGCCTTCAATAATTATTTTTTTAAAAATTGCTTTTAGTAGAATCCTTTGTTAAAAAAAGTTTTCAACTTTTCATTTATTTTCTACTCAGGAGCAGTAAAATGGACGGGGTTTAATCAATCAATCTGCTAATTGCAATCTTGCATGCCGATGGTGCGATGGTCGTGGTCGGCCAGGCCAGGCCAGGTAGAGAAATGGAGGTTTGTCTCGTAGAAAGTAAAAACTTTTTATAGTAACCGGCCAGAAAAAAACTGACTATTATTATTATAATGTTGGCCAAAATTATATTATGATATGACATGAAATGTTAGTTCCCTTTCTTGACATGCAAGCCTTTATGTAGGAGCACTACATATTTTACTGCTTTTTGATCCTTTCTTTTAGCTAGCTTACTACTTGCTTTATTCATTTAATCCAGCTCGGGATAATATTTATAAAACCTTTTGGCAGTCAACAACACTTCTTCGTTGCAATTTGCAACTTGGCTAGTATTAAATGACACACTCGATTTATCGAGATTTTACTTAAAAACTATCGGTGTAGGTTCATTTGCATGAGCTGTACACGAATATAACAATGGCAGCTCCGCTTGAGGCTTTACTTTTAATTTTAATGTTGGTTAACGAAGTCACATCCACATATTTAAGTGTCTTTCAAGGCAGAATTTTTTGAAATCCCGCGCAAATACGAAAAATCGGTTGGTTATTTGCTTGACTTCGATTCATGAGCAACGTTCATAATCCATCGAGTATTTTTAGCATGTGGCATAATAAATTAGAAATTTGACGGCATTGGTCAACATTAAAACTAAAATTTAAAATAACTTGAGCTGCCGTTGTTATATTCGTGTTCTTCGCTTGCAAATGAACCTGTAGCGATAGGTTTTAAGAAAAAATCTCGATTAGTCAAGTGTGTCATTTACTAGTTAATAGTGATATGTTATGCTATGATATGATCAAATTTTCTTGGTAGAATTCAAATGAAAGGTTAAGAACTTTTTGACGGTGTTGTTGGTCAGAAAGTTGAGGCACGCAATCAACCTTGCTTTCGCGAGACAGAAAATGGAAGACTTTGAGGTAAAACTAGTCAATCGATTTCATACCCTTGTTCATCGACATCAAGGATATTTTATGATAGCGATAGCGTTTCATTTCTATTTAATAGTAACATGATACACTACCACTGCTACTGCTACTGCTGCTTTCTACTGCTTTTACTTATTTCACCTAAATAAAATAGCATCGACGAAGCCGAACGTTGTTATTTTCCCAATATCATATCAATTTCTATAAGGAAAAGGATGATTAAATATTCGTGCGCTCGTCCCTCGTCCTGTCAGCAGTCATCGCCACCTACTACATACATGCCTACTGCCTGCCTACATTACCATTTATCGATATATAATTTTCTCGGACTGGAGAACGGTCACCTCGTTAGACGGTTGACCCACTCTCTACGCGCAACTCTAGCTATTAAGCTAACAGACGCATATTACCAACTTATTACTGCGCTGCGCTGCTGCACTTTCTGTTAAAACAAGTGGCGAAAGTAAAAGTAGCAAAGATAAAAAAAATACAAAATGGCCCAGCAGCAGACTTTGAGTGAGACGTAGTACATTAGTTCATTTGTTAAATGCCTATGCTATACTATACTAATGTGAAAATGCTTTTAGATGGATTTAGATATTTTTTTGGAATATAGATGCGTTTCTATTTTCTATTTTTTTAGAATGTAAACTTGAACTAGATATTAAGCATAAATTTTAATATTTTAGAAAATGGGACCATGTGCTGAGAAATGGGATCACTGGTAACTGATAAGTCAAGTGTAACTGCCAAACCTAATTTTCGCATTCAATTCAAATGTACTTGCAAATGTGGGCAGCATAAGCATGACTAAGGTATAATATTAGGTATGCATGCATGTTTGTACAACGTCCACCTGCGTTATTATTATTTTGTTGCGTCGGAATAAAATGGAAGACGCAATTTTTTATAATCTTGCCCACTTCTGTCGACATGCTTAAAATCGAGAGTGATTTTTTCTCAAAAAACAACTGGAACGTTGCCAGTTTACTAAAAAAAAATTCACATGACAAAAGCAAAAGTCTACAGAGACGGTGTCATTCGTCACCATTATTTTTTTTTCAGGGACGAGGATGAGGTGACATATTGGAATTAGCAGACCTTTATCGTAAGAAAATA
>JAHZNI010003259.1:0-14249 GCA_027744415.1 Seira ritae | reverse complement strand
AACAAGCCGTAGGAGGAAATTCCGCGTTGCATAACGTTGAACGATCGGAAGCATGACATGGAATGATTTTTCCTCTCTCTCTCTCTTGAAACTCGCCACTAGAAAATAAATGGTATCTGAAGTGCTCTGCCATTAGAGCAAGATTAAAGATATTATGGGAAAGCAAGGTTTTGGTCATCGTAGTAATCATTATCTGTGCACAAATTTGTGCATGGTCTTTGCCAAACAAAATAACTTTTTTTTGGGAACGAAACAAAGTCCATGTCCAAGTCCCGTATTTCATATTATCAACGCCTCATCAGTAAAGATTCATTCTTGCAAAGAGAATTCCTGCATGGATTCCTATGACTTCGCGCTATGTTGAGTTTAAGCGAAATACGTAATTTCTAGTTGCTTTGAGGTAGCTTGAATTCTTTTGTCAGGGAAAGCCTGGCAGAAACGTTTTGCGTTGCTCCTAGCTCCTTACACCAAGCCAATATGCCACTGTACACACGACGCTTCCAAACAAATGGGAAAACTCTAAACGCTCTTCTTCCGGTCAACAGAGAAACCATTTTCATTCAGTCAGTCATGCATGCATAAAATATGTGTCTCATCAGGACATCCCCCAACATCCTAGCGCAAAGTTCCACCCCTTTTTCCACGTCGTACATACAATGTTTCATTACACCACACTCTACTGGACAGCATGAAAATAAATATACACAACTTGGCTTACATTGCATTATTACTTTCACATTTTATCCGTTTTTCCTTTATCGAGAAGAAAGGGCATACATAACTTGGTTCTAAAAAATAATTCTTGGAATGATTTAAGCCACACACGAGACACTATCCAAGCATTTTATTTTTTGTTTCTGCTGCAAAGCAAATATTTGTTTATTGTATGCATCCTATATTTCCGGAAACAATGAAGATGATTTTCATACAAAAAAGCATATACATATGAAACGCTTTTAACAATAATTCTCAAATTTTGAGGGAGCCCATCTCTCATAGCACAAGCCATATATCCACTCCAATTTACACTAGAGCTTTTTTACGGCTTTCGTGAATGCATGCCGACGTCTGCATAAAGAGCAATAATTTGCACCAAAGAGTCCGGGTGTGCTACCGCTGGATAAGGAGATGAGATACAACTCCAGAACACGTTTCGGATGAGTTGCCAGAACAAAATCGTGTAATGAATGTTTAGCCAGAGAAAGAAGAAAAAAGAATGGAAAAAGGGGTTTTGCCTGCATGGTGCTAGCTGTAGATGCTGCTGAATAGAATATAAAAATGAGGTGGGGAAGGAGTAGAAGGTAACGAGAAAAGAGAAAATGAGAGAATATAAATATGAAAAAACAGCAACAAAAAAAGAACAGCCTTAGCTCATTTTTCCTTGGAAACCATAAGATTGGTTCGCTCTTGGAATGGTAGACCACCTCAACAAAGTAATAACGCACGTACCTATGCATATTATATGCATACCTATATATAGTATACATCTTCCTTTTTATGAGCGCGTCTGATCTCTTCTCGCGTGGAAGAATATGATGATGATGGTGATGCCATACCAGCATCATGCATATTACTCTCGTCAGCTAGCACATACTTTCCTCATTCATCATGCAGGTAGTATTTTTAAATTGGACCTTCATATATTTTTGTTCACGGTACAGTTTGCACATTGTTACACATTTTTAGCAACACCAATAAAATATGCAGAGTATGAACAGAAGAATAACTTGCGCTATAGTAACTACATCGACGGAATGATGGGCCGCTATCTTTATCTTATTCGTCATATTTTAACGAATTCTCAATTCTTGTTCCAATTCTGCACGCATGTTTTAACATCCTGAAGGCCAGGCCATGCGATGCATCGTTTGCGAAATTATTTGTGATGCATGCATAGTAATGGTAGACGGGGCGGGGTTTTGAATTTCTTTGATATGCAAGTAAATGATATTCAGTGAATTCGGTTCCAATCAAAATCAAGGTTTATCGGTTCGCAAGAGAGAGAAAACTTCAGATTGGAATAGGAGAACATCACCAAGAGTTCCAAGCTACTCGAGTAAATCACTCGAGTGCATTTAGTAGACATGATTTACCTAGTCCCTTGATGGAAGGCTTCATTGATTTTTACTTCTTATGGTAGCGTAATAGTCTGGCCTTGAGGAAACTTTTCACATTATCTCTGACTGAATTGAACATATGTAATTTTTTATGCTCCAGCCCTTGCATTGAAATTTCATCTGCAATGCTATAAAGCATTTCTATCACTTCCCTAACCTAATATGGAAATGACAATTTTCCTTCATGAATCTATTTACTTTTTTATCAGGATTCAATTTTATGTATGTACTGGGGAATAACACAAAGTTCTTTTTGCACGTTTGAAAAACTAGTTTCGCTTTGTGAAAAAAAAAACATTTTCCAACTTTGCATTGTTGTATCTGTACATTACAAAGTTTTTTGGTTGAATCGAACTTAGCGTTCTCCCTGTTCCTTGTTACATATGAACGAGAAGCTTACATTTTAACAGGAATCTCCTCGGTAAATTTTTACCTGATTTAGAAGTTTCCACTAATATGCATGCATACTACATGTACATGCATTACATATATCAACTTTTGAAGTGAAAACAACATTCGCGTATGTGGTAGTGGTAGCTGTTTGTGAAAAGGCGATGAGTACGCTGGTTTCATATTATCTTTCTTTTTATCTCATCATCATACCATCATCAAAGGGAATTTTGCTTCAAGGATTTCTTCATACTATTAATAGGGAAAAAAGAAAGCAAAAAAGTAGATTTGCTTCATGTTGGAATAACAAATTGCAAAAAGAGGGTTTGAGTTTGCATTTTTGCTACTTTGTACAAATTTTTTTACATGCCTCATGCATATCTCTTACACTTGTAGTTTTAACTTTGTTTCATTTACCATAACGACGCTTGCATGGTGGAGCATAAGATTTCACTTGTTTTACAAGCTTTAAGGATGGTCTCATGACTTCTCACTGGATGGCGATATAGTTTTTTCCCCAATAAACAGTACCATTTTCAGTTTAGGTAACTCTATTCCTTAGAAAACGGGAATGTTTATGCCTCCAAGGAACAATGTCATCAATTTGCTTGATTTATCCAAACTTTCCTAATGTCAAACTTATTTCATCCAAATTATCCAGTTTTACCAGATTCCTTCCAATCCTCATTTTTGGCAAAGCAGCACGTGCACGTCTCGCAGATCAAAAGTGTATTGTCATTGTCAGTTAAAACATATAAGGATATAATATGCAAACTATCAGCCGTGGAAGATGAGAAAGAATATACCTAAGACGAGAGAGAAAGTGATCATCACGAAAAATCAACTTCCAGCTTGAGTGACAAGCTCTTCCTTCCTCGACTGCTGTTTCTTTGTCATTGTTTTAAAATTTTGTGAGAAAGGAAACTTGCTCGCTGTTGCTTACTTAAAAAAAAAACAAAATGAGGAGTCAGTCAAGCCATCCGTGTTTTGCCACATGCTTTCACTGTTGTTTTATTCCCATTAACCGGGAGCAAATTTAATGAAGCAAAATTTCTTTGAAACATGAGACAACACGGGGAAAAAGTAAAAACAAGAGAAACGTGTCTTCCAACAAAAAAGACAGCTTTCAGTTGATAGCACTACTCCCTCCACCCAACCAAGTGCATTTCGGCAAAATATGCATAACTAAAAACCCTCACTGGATCTGGATGAATGGAACTGAACCTTATTACTATTACCATCTAGTTTGAGGGAAAGTCAAAGCTCACCAAGTCATCATGCTAATGGGCATTGAGAAAGGGAGGGAAAAAAGTAGGGAAGGTTGCAATGTGAAAACATTACTCTCGCCTAAAAGAAATGTAGAGCAGCACTATTTTACTTTTTTTCGTGTTTAAAAGCAATACACTTTCGATGATGGCCTAATGGCAAATAGTGTTGCTTTTTGCTGGCTGGTGCATTTTTCTCGCTAAAAAATGAGCCGGGAATGAGGAATTGAGCAGCAACTCTGACACAAATATATTACGCGAGCAAGCAGTCACTTACAAATTCATGTTCATGCATAGCTCCTTTCACTCATAAACTAAAACTTCCAAAGAGAGATGGAGTTTTCAGTGTTCCACGAGCAAAGTGTATTATTACTATTACGCATGTTCCTGTTATTTCACTAAACTGAAAAAAGTATGTATACATATTATGAATCTATAGGCTTGGACCGAGGGTGGCAATAGCTATTAACTCGTGTGTAGTACAAGTGCGTTTAAGTCCTTCTTAAAATCTAGTCCAGCAGTCCAGAGAGAGAGAGAGAGTCCATCGCCTGTCTTTAAAAAAAACTACGAATTTTTTTTCTTCCATGCAAAACGTGCGTTATGCCTTTCACTAAACAATGGAAGGCGTAGTGAAAGAAGTCTACATGTGTATATGCTAATAATATGCCATAAAGAGGGGATATTTTGTTTCACGGAGAGGAGGCAACAAGCTGTGGAAGGAAGGGGAAGAACGGGATGGCAAGTTTGCTTTGTCCGAGAAACTTTCGTTTTCATGCTTGGCAATCATCAGTTAGGACAGGTCATTTATCTTCGTTGACCGTTTTAAAACTACAGAAAAGCGAATAGATAGATATACATGGAGAGCAACATAGAGAATGGACCAAGAATGGATGAAAATAAATGTACCTACTAGCGCATTTTATTATGTAGTACTGTGAAACACGCATATCATATCATCACGGTTGCCACCCTTTTTTGTGAAAAAATTATTGAGAACGAAAGGTGAATGGGATGTGGATTTTGTTGAAGACGGAGCTAAGTAAAATCCACTAGTAAGTAAGTAGATTTAATTAAAGTATTTATCTGGTCACCAAATGAGAGAATTTTGTTATGCAATAACTGACACCTTGTGTTTCAAATTTAAAATTCGTGTCGTTAATTTGCATACGTGGTCACTCTAGTATGCCTACTTTAATATACCCGATTGGATAGATGGGCTAGACAAAAATAATTTAGTTTACTGAAAACATGAAAAATTCATGAAACTCTATAATATTCATCCTCCTAAGTTTTCAGTTATTGAAAAAATTCCATAATAATTTAACTCTACTCGAATCAACTTTATATGACAAAAATTTCCTGGAAAACTTTCTGGCTACTATTGTCCTACATGCATAATGGTGAAAAAGTGATTAATCATGCTCGTCTACTTTCTAAGCCAAAGACGTATCCTTTTGTTCAATTCATTTTCGAAAGAAAATTTCCCTGTCTGGGTACGTTCCAATTATGATGTGATGATGAAAATAACAAAGTTTTTTCTTATCTAGTTGCCACTTTCTCAAGTTGTTGAGATGAGAGTGAAAAGTGTTTCGATTACTTGTAACTTTCGCTTCCTTCATATTTTAACTACTAGTACGTAAGTAACATTCTACTTGTCAGAAAACATTCTTCCTTGAAATA
Organism: Seira ritae; assembly: GCA_027744415.1. Lineage (NCBI taxonomy): Eukaryota > Metazoa > Arthropoda > Collembola > Entomobryomorpha > Entomobryidae > Seira > Seira ritae. The sequence continues at coordinate 8,797 of JAHZNI010003259.1, read as the reverse complement.
ATACTTGTCACTTGCCAAAGTTTCCTCGTGAAGATGTCATGTCCTCATAGTGCTACTACGCTATAGCCTCCTTAGCTATTAGGGCTATGCAGCATGTACCCAATTTGAGACGAGAGCCGACAAAGTTCGAACCATCCATCTTAATAGAATTCTTTCATAAATCAGCATTCATGGGGCGAAATGCAACAGCGTGAGTGTGGAGAAGAACTTAACTCTATGTTGAGGGAAGAGTAACTTCATTTCATAGTTTCATAACAGGAGTCCTATTAAATTATAAAAAATTGAATGACGGAGATCATCTGATAGCCACTTACTAATGAGCGCTTCTGGCATGCTCTACATCTTCCTCAACGTCTTGTTCTGTTATCACTTTCATTATCGTAATTGGCTAGGTTCTAATTAGATTTTCAAAAGTGTGAAAGAAAATTGTACGCCTTTGAGGAAGCTATGTCAGCTGCGCTTGTACTCCTGATCGTGAACTCCTAATACTGAAAAAAATAGTCACCTGAAAACGCAATGAAACGCACTTCCGGTCTTGTTTATTCGCTTATCTTTTTTCCATAAAGAAGTCTTGACAAATCTTCAACAAAAACGATAAGACTTTCCATAAAAAGATATTTTTATTAGTATCGATCGAAGGAAGAGTCATATCAGCAACATAATTTGTAATAAACTTCCGTTCTGATTTCATTTTAAGAGTGTATTCACAGATCGATATGTATCTTGCTGGAGAAAAAAATTCTAAAATATTCAAATAAGACATTTGGAACATTGTCAATCCAATTTAGCCTTGATTTCCTGCTTTTTCTTCACAAATCTACCATATCAAATCGAAGAAAGATGTTATTACGACATCGTCATCATAATGACAATGTCTATTACAATGATAATAAAAGTAGTAATCAAATAGAGGCTCAACGCAACTCAATGTCTAGTCGGGGAAAAGCTTTAGAGAGCAAATATATCCATATATACCAACATATGAATTAGTAATTGGAGTCCATGTACTAGAGAATCTATATTTCATCAAAGTACAGTACATCCCACCAAAAATTCGAGATTTCCATATGATCATAGGTATTTCTTTTTCTGACGAATTTCACATCAAATTTCAGCAATTTTCGGGCATTATTTTAACGATTTGACGTGTATGAAACCAACAATATATTTTAAATGATGAATTGTGTTGCACAAGCAGGGACCCATGATTATGAAAGGCACGTACTCCTGATTGTAAATTACAACTTTCATTGTAAAGCTATAAACAATTTTTGAACTTGTGAGTTTTTAGTATACCCACTCCATTATATTTTTTTCTATTCTATCCATCCCTTTTCAAGGCTGAGCTGGAGGATTCCCAAATTTCATGCTCAGATATACGGCATTCAAACCTTGTACTTGGAGAATAACTTTGTTTTCGCGCACATCTTCAGGAGAAAGCAAAACGAGGATTTTCAAATTCATTCATGATACGCGATTTAGTCCGTTTCTGAATGAATATGTAATGCGTGCAATCCTTACAAGCACCTACCTACATTATATTTCTCAAGATACTTATCAGTTCAGCTCAGCCTCTGCTTGCTTACATGGATAGCATCCCTCTATTTCATTCGTTGGTTTCATTCATACACATTTTCCTTGAGGAGAAAGTAAACGAGATAAATTTATGGATGGCCGCTCTGGGCTTAGTGATGACCATTTCTGACTACTAACGAAACTAGAGGCCTCTTGCTCTTCATGTTTCCAACGTCAACTATACAAATTTCCCATGAGCCACGTTATCGGGTTTTGGTCTGGCTGTGAGAGCTTCATCTTACTAGGAACCGGAGGAGACTGCTTACTAGGAACAAGAATTAGGCTTGGACATATGTTTATAAAACTTTATAGGAAATTTTTTTAGCTGATTCTATTTATTCGTCATTGTAGAGAATCAGCTCGACTCATTGCATTCTATTACAGTTATAGTCCTCAAGGTTTCTCTTCCTTCCTTGTAAAGTGCAGCATTCATATACAAAATTCTCTCTGATTATATGTATACTGGCAGCATTGCTCTGACTAAATGAGCCAACCAGCTTTCCCTGTCCCATTTTTTCTTCCGTTGTCATTGTCATTGAAAATAGGCATAGAAAGAAAGGAAAGAAATATCTTCTCCAGATTCACATCAGAAACTGCGTTTTACACAGCTGCATCATCAGCATGATCCCAATTGGAAGATGTATACGCAAGATGCGGTGGTGGTAGTAGTAGTCGAGTCGAATTTCTTCAGACGTTTTTTCCTTCTCCAATTTTATAGGAGTGCGTGATACAGCTGGACCAACAATAGCGTAATTCTTGTTCTCTTCCTAATCTCGAGACGACTTCATGATCTTATCAGACGACGAGCGCTTTTAATACACTTTATTAGCCCGGCTAAGAAAGTCAGACATGGAGATATAGCAAAAAGATAAACGAGTTTGGAAAAGAATAGATTATTTCTTGGAACAAGATCTTAATTCCCTTAGAAAACATCACCAACCAACCTACATAGATAGAAAAAGATGCACATTCGAGAAATGGGTCTTTTTCTGCCTCTGACTCCACAATAAGGAAAATTAATGCTGGAGGGAACGACACAGGAAGCAAGACATGCATGCATATTTGCATTGAAATTGGGGTTACTCTCGTCGAAATTTGGGCATGTTTTCAAATAACAGTGCAATAACGTCAAAATTTTACTGCTCGTTCGAATAATAAACTATCATGTAATTTCATTTAAGATAAGCATATTAATCCAAGAAAAAAACGCTGAGGAATGTTATACAAAAGTCGAAATAAGTCAGGACAACTTTCCTATCTTTACTTTTCGATTCAACGCATTCACTTTTTCTATCAGACTGCTACTGCTGCTGATGGAAATCAGAAGGCTAAAACTCGTTTCAAAAATCAAAAAAGAGGGAAAACTTTTAGAAGAGCGTGATGTGGTGATGTGATATGCACGCACTAACTTAACTTGAGTAGACAAGAAAAGAGATGAGATAACATGCATTGGCCGATGAAACTTTCTACCACGTTGAGAAATTACAAAAAGTAAAAGCATTTATAACGATCTTTACCATAGCACGAAAAGTACTTCCCGTTGTTTTTATTTCCTTTGGAAGTAAATGAGTCAAGTTGTTGAAAGTATTGGAAGGGTGGTTGGATGTCGTTTATATGTGATCACAGATTCAAGCAAAATAGAGAAAATAATGATAGTGATTGCAATATCTCTAGTAAAAACAGGCGATAAACTCACTCATGAGCAAGAATTTTTGGTAAGCAAAATGGAACTGGAAAGAAATAAAATTGTTGTTGTTTCCCCGATTATATTCAGATAAAGTTAGGCGGTGATGCATCTCCAAAAAATTTGTTGTAAGTCGAGTTGTCGCGTTTACTTGTATTCATGTATGTATTTCCCCTGCTTGATTTCATTTCTATCCGTGACTCTCACTCTCATGCCAAGATATGATTTCGCGGCCAAGATATTCTGCATTAAATCCATCAAAAGGTCCAAAAGCACTTTCACTCGCTGTGGATTTCGTTTAAAGTACGAAACACCCTTTTTATAAATCATTTCCCAACTACAAACTATCCAAGCATCATTTATCCACGATCGTAACTGACCTCTTCGTTCATCCCATTTCCGCAGTGACACATCATGTTATTCTCAAGTGACCATAATATTTGCCAGCAATTTCCCTGCAAAATTCTAAAAGCACAGCAAAAACTGTGCCATTAGCTTCCTGTCATCTATGTGGTGGATCTAATGTCGTAAAAACAAAAAAAAATAACAGCCCACGCCATTTACTAGCAAAAACACTAGCTTCCTTAAAAAACCAGGGATGAGTACGAGCATTAAAGCAGCGAAGCAAATCCATACTAATGGTACCCTAATTCACGATTAAGATTCCGTATAATATTGCCCTTCTTTTTTTTGTAGAAAGTGCATCTAGGTATTATATATGAAAATGATTTGCTGTAATCCGAGGAAACGGTCCCTAAAAAATGGCTTTTTGGTGCAGACAAATTAAAAAAGGGTCATATTGCCTCCACAGGGCAGTTGCTAATTGCACTGGCATAATTTATGTGCTTCATCTGCTCCACAAATGACTTTTTAGATACCATTGCAGATTCTCTACAGCTTGTGCAGCTTCCGGAAGGAGTTCACTGAACACGTTGTAATAACTAATGCTGACATAAAGTTTTTGGTGCAGTTTTGTGCATAATGGAGGATGCTTCTTCTTATTCTTCAACGCAAACCGCAGGAAATGCCGTTTCATGTTTTCTCCAAAAAGGGAAGCATGGGCATAGAGGAAGAAAGGCGCGTTAATTTTAATAAAATGAAATCAACAAACGCAAATGTACTTACATGAATGACTATAGTTTCTTCTTCTTGTGTGTGTGTGTGTGCATCTATGCAAATAAACATTACGATTATGACTCATTAAAGGATTCCTTTGGAAAGTTTAAATTTCCTCTTTCTAATCACCACACCAGAGACCAGAGGAATGCCAGCGGTAATGATGATGATAGTTGAGAAGTTTTCCAATTTTCCTAATTCTCTACGCATCCACGCATTAATCAAGAAAGGCAGCAGCATTAGTAGTTTTGTTGTTTGAAGCCACATTTCAAACTGTAAATATTTTGAGTAGCAAGGAAAAGTCAAAATGTTGGAATGATGATGGTGCGTTTTGACATTGCATTGTTTTTTTTTGGTGTGGCATGTGGTGGTGTTGGCTCATGATCTCTTTTATAATGCAAAATATCAAACAAAAACAAGGGGAAAACAAACCCAACTATGTGATACAACAATATTCACCCTAGAAAGAGGGAAAGTAGTAATAGGCACTCTACATAGTTACACATTGGTTAACCCGCTCAGCATACCAAACATGCCAGTTTTATACCCTTTTCCGGGAAAAGACACGCTTTCATTGTGGCTTCAGTATAGTAATGTTTTTACTGATGCATAGTTCCTCCTCAGCCGTGTAATAATAATATGATGATGATGACAAGATATGATGTCGGGGGAAAGTCAGACAGTGGAACGGCTTAAAAAAAGCTGATGCTCCTTTTGTAAGGAAATACATTTCTCATTGATGCATTCATATATACGATACCCAGGTAGTAACATAGCTCTTTCCTGACATGCCTTTCGAACTCTGAAACGCAGACCTAAATCGGATCCGGAATGATGGCTTTGACATGGTATTATTATAAATACATGGAGAGAACACGAGCTGTGATAAAGCAACTTATAGACAGGAGCGACAAAACGATCACTCATTCCAATCATGTTCACAACAACGAATTTTTTTCTAGAGAAACATAGAGACCGAAAAAAATTGAACATGAGAACAAAATTGATGAATTAAAAAGCTCATAATTTAGCCTTTTCTCAAAGATCGAAATCCGAGGAAAGGAATTAGACAGACAATGGGAATACGGTACAAGTATAATCATCATAATAATAATCGTGTGGTGATCATGAAGGATGGTAAATGGGACAAGCTATCCCAAGATGTAGCGGAGCTGTCATCATCATCCTTCCGAAAAAAAGCTGGTCGCTGTTTGGTTCCCCTTGTTAACTTGATGTCTTCAGCTTTCACTTTCACTATATTTTCTTCCAAACGAAGCTAAGAAACATGACAAGATACCATTAGTAGTAGGATGTACGAAGCATAGAATAGGAAGAACTGATCTTCTTAGCTACCGTATATGTATGTATTATATCATCCAAGAAGAATTTTAGAAGTAAAGGGAAAGCAATAGTAGCAGGGACGAGGGACATAACGGCTTTCTATCATCAGCATCATATCATCATCATGCTTGTTTCTTCCTTCCTTTTCTCCCCGCTTGCATGCATTTTTCCTTGAAAGATGAAACAGTTTAGACGGATGTTGGGAAGGCAATGAGAATGTCAGCGGGCAAGCCAAAAACCTAAGGGAAGAGGAGAAAGACTGGAATATCGAGGCAACTTATTTTTACTTTATAAATGGAAAAGAATGAAGGAGGAGAAGGAAAGAGTCTTAAAGCTTCTTCTTTTTGCTATCTTATTTTCTTCATCACAACAGCTACAGCTGCCGCGTCCCCTTTCCCGAAAAACGTTTTTTATCTCAAAAGCATCACTGCTTTTGTTTCATGCATTCAATTGTACTTTAAATTATATTAGTATAAAATGGTGGAGCAACCTAGTTAAGCAGCGAACGGAGAATGATGGCTAGAATAACAAAACAGTTTTTTGATGCTGCTGATACTTTCCAGTGGCATGTAGTCGCGAAGCTAACTGTCCTGACTGAGTTGACGTTGCCAATGATGTTTTTTCTTTCGTTGTGCAAACGAACTGTATTGCATTTGCAAGAAGTCAACTTTCTATTCTGCCAATAGTATATATTCACAGACATATAATATCTCCTTTTTAGAACGGTTCATGGCAAAGGAGATTATTGAGATTGCATAACATTCCAGGAAGTATGTAGCATGAAAGCTCAAAGCTGCACAGGACTATCTACTTTACAATGGAACCGACCCGGTCCTGTTTTTTTCCTAGAACGCATATGAATACAAGAGCAAGCATTCATGTTATTTTACCTAATAATGATTGTGATAATAATAATAATGTGTAACAATAATGTTCATCACATCCCTTTCCCCCTGCGTAGTAAATATTGTGTGTACACCATATCGTTTCCACTTGAGTTCAAACAAGCTTTAGGAAAAAGCATTAGAATCAGCTTTGGTAATGCTAATGCATCGTTTATTCCTCCATCGTTTTCTTGCTCCTTTGCAAGTACCTGACATGAGTTACTTCTTCTCCCTTGCACATTTTTCTCTCTCTCTCTATTCTGTATTCATTAGTTTAAGTTTACATTTTCTCTGTAGCAGCGGCAAGAAAAAGAGCAAGAAGAGGAGTAGTGTGGTGAAATGGAAAGGAGGAAGAGAAAAAAGAAGATTCTGATTCCGTATGCCTATCTTTCTGTCTTTCAAAATACTGATGGGTTGATGTTGATGATGCTATCTTTCTCCTCTCCTGCATTTAACTTGATTCCTCTTTTCCTCTTCAGCTCTTTGTCTAGAGCAAACATAAAGTTTGAGCGTCAGTTTTAGGAGCAAGGCAAATGGGGAAAAGAAAGAAAGGGAAAGTAGTGGAGGGAGATGCGGAACGCTTTTTTCCTCCTTCGACTTTGCATCAGACTAGAGACAGTGTTACTGCTAGTTTAGATCTAACAGCTTGAGAAAAATTCCTCCGGGAAGCTGTGTTGCACTGTAAAACGCGCCATGGTGTAGTGTATGGTGCGAGCTCTTTGCCCCTTTTTTCTGAGCAATGCAATGATGACGATGATGATCATGATTGCGATGATGTTGACGACGACGGTGGTGGTGGTGGTGTGCTTCCTAAACGTACGAACCATGTTCGTTGCGTGAAAGTAACTGTATGTAGTCCTGGAAAAAGGTTCGTTTTTCCTAAACACGGAAGAAAATAGGAAGGGAAGGAGGAAAACCCGCACGTTGGTCAGGTCAGAAGCCCAGTCGCTTGCAAAGAAGCAGACACAACACAACGACGACTACGAAAACTAAATCTGGGAAGAACTCTGACTCGCGAGTGTTGCTTGGAAAACCAATTGATAGTTGACTTTGTTCGAAGGCTCATCATCGAGCCTACAGATAAGAGCGTGGCGTGGGTAGTAGTTCTTCCTTCTGAGAATAAACACGCGTTTTCATGTAATTTCTAGGCCAAGAGGTATACAGGATTGTACATGTGTCTGTGTGAATAAGTACATGTGTAGAAGCGGAATTATATTTTTTGTGAAAGTGAACTTCTCCTCCTGGCTAGACGAATTCACAACGGGACATGTTCGTGATTTGGATTCTTTATTTTCATGGCAGGTAATAATAAGAAAAAAAGAGAGAGAAAAAAGTGGTTTACTCGCTCTCTTTTTTCTTTGTAATTCCCAAGTTACATAACATTCTCATTTAAACCTTGGACTTAGATGCATCTTTTTATTGTTGTTTGTTCTTTTTTGTTGCTTTCACCGAGTCTTAGAAAATTGTGCGAAATTCTTACGACCGACCTTGTAGGCTATATTCTTGTTTGGCTGGAATAAAACTAAGATATCTTCATTAATAGCTACATTTTCCCTTACCTGTTGTAACATAAATAAAACATTAAGTAGAAAATTACCTACTTTTCTTTTCCTTGGCACTGGCCTGAATGAAACACAAACATAATTTTTTCTTACTCGTTTAGACTAGCAAATGCATGCAATGGTAGGAGGACAAATTACCCATCTTGTTTTTTAATGGAAGAAGAAATGAACATATAGCAGAGAGGGTCTGGGATCTTTCAATAGTTAGACACGCTGTGCTAATAAGGCTAATAGCAATTTTCATTGCATTTAGAGAAGGAATCAGACAGTAATTCGGCTTAAGTTCACCCAAAGAAGGTACTTAAGAAAAGCTGTAAGAATACCTAAGAGTGTAATCTCGTGAAAATTGTGGCAAATCAAAGAAATGCATTTCCTTCCAAGTCAGCGCCTTCACTCAGAGCAGGGAAGGCTGACGTGCGTATTTACCTACTATAAGACGAGAACTACTCAAGATTACTATTACTACTATTGCACAAGAGGAGTTGAGAAAGAGGAGAGAAAAAATCTGAAGAGGTGTTGATGATGTTTTAGGTACTACACATAGTTTGTCCTAAGCCTCCCGCAAAAATCTCTCTTCATGGGGAAAGCTATTAAGAGAGGGAAAAAGTACACATCTAGGCTGAAGGAATGAAAGG
>JAHZNI010003258.1:0-22852 GCA_027744415.1 Seira ritae | reverse complement strand
AACATACTTTGTTTTGGGGGTGGGCATGCACATGGTTTTTAAACAATCTCGTATTTTCAATGCACCATGTACTGTTTGTGTATGTTCTAAAGCGCCGTAAGTAATCATTCAAGCCTTTTGTAAGGGGAGAGACGCGCGTAGCGTACTGTGTTGCGTTGCATTGTTTGGCCAGAAAGACTAGTCATCAGCCCGATTTTATAGAATTGGTGTAATTTAAAGGCAAGCCCCACTCATTGATGCCTTTTTTAAAAGTCAAATGTCTTGTAGAACTCTATGAGATCAAAATGAATTTTTTGAATGAGAGGCATAGAGGCAGTATTGTATGGAATTCCGAATCCTTAAGATATATGGCGACTTCAATTAGCGTTCTGAAGACATTGTAAATTGAGTGCCCACGGCATCCTTAATTGCTTAATTTATCTCTTACGTGTTTTCCATCCCTCTCAATTTATCTTAAGTTTTAGCAGAGGAGCTATTCAATTTTCAATTTCTGACATTATCTTTCTTTTTTGTTGATCGGTCATTGGCCCTATTAAATGACTTGTGATTGGGTGACACTGGATGACTTGTCACTGTTTGACGGAAGAACGGCCCAGGGGAGATATAAATTAAGGTTTCAGCTTGCGACCACGACTAAATAAACTTCAGTGAATTTTTTGACAACGCAAGTAAATAGCATAGGTGATAAATGCATTATTCCCTCTATTAATTAAGTCAATGTATTAATAAATCGAGACGATATTTATGCATCGCAAGGCAAGATTGTTATTGCTGTCTCAATTACTGTTTTAGGTAACCGAACTTTATTATTTCAAAACTCCAGGTGTATATATACGTATGTACTCCTTTCATTTTGAATTTTATGCCAAATTATTTCTACATAGACTGATGTAAACGTGCGCATGAATTTTAGGTCCATAAGAATATGAATACTTTATGATATAGATGAAAGCCATGATGTATCCGAAGTTTTTTTGAAAGTTTTAATCTTGGACTGGCTCATTTGTCCAGCATGTTTTCATTTATAAAAAAACTTTTACTGTTTCAAGAGGTCTATGCTCTTTCGTTCTCGTCGATTTACTTTGGAGAGTCCACAGCAGTTCACATGCTAAAGTTACTGCTTCAACATTAGCATGAACGTCATAGGCGCTTATTGTTGTAGTTGCTTTAGCTTTTTTAAACCATGATCATGATGCTTTACCATTCATGAGCGCAACAACATTTTGGAGTTTACAGAACTTTGCATTGCATTGCATTGTTCCATCCAAGAGTCCAACCTGAAACTGTGGAGTTTATCACAGGACGTGTTTCGTAATCATGGCATGGCTCGTTCTTTCTTCACTGTAGAAATGAAACAGAATTCACTTTGTTCTCACCAACACTTTTCAAGAGAAAGGGGTTCCACCCGAATAGGTACGTTTCCGTATTCTAATTTTACGCAATTAATCCTATCCATAATATATAATCGTTTTCCCTAGGCTCTCCTCCCTCAATTCCAAAATCCAATCTGTGTATCGTAAACGCCTTGGGGGGAAAGTGAAATTATATATAAAATCCTGTGGGGTTGATCATCGCATCGCGCACATTATCATGATGCTTGGCTCAGCTCCTATCTATGAAATATGTATATTTTCCTATATATTATTATTATTATACTTCAATGCATATACTTATTAATTGTACAGCACTCTCTCTATGTTTTATGAGATGAGGGGCATCTATTAATTTGCATTTTATGTAAAATTCACTTGTCAGAATTTATGTATTTATATTTGTGGAACGGAAATATTGAATGCAGGTTCAGGTTCATAGTTCATATGAAAACGATAGAGTCGCACAAAAACATTCTTATAAATATGGAGGTACATATTCATTTATCACTAATTTTTACTGGCTATAATTCATTTAGGCAAGGTATTTTTAATTTTTGTTCTCATGAAAGTTGTAGCATTTTTGATGATAGGGTTTAATAAACAACATCTATCTAATTCCCATGCCCAGCTTACTGCTATCTCCGAGAAGTTCTGTGAGTCACCCACCATCATATATTCAGCAACATTTCATATGAGAAAATTTTTATGTGAAGGTGTTATATAGATAACCTTAACTAGGTACATAATTTTATATAATATGAGAATTTTGTGGATTAGATAGGACTGACATTATGATATTGACGTAACATCCGGTACATAACCTGCTTAATTGAATCATGGGGGTTCCTAATCAACGCAAACGCAGTGTTGTAGAAAATCAATCCTCAGCATTTGCTTCAATAACGATTCATTAAGGAGGGCTTCAAAAATGTGTATGATGTCTAATTAATTTTACAATAAATGTTTTCATGAAAAAGTTCTTTTTGCCTAAAAATGTCCAAATTACATGCATAGGCAGTTTGCACAAAAAATAGGATTGGAGCATGTGTGAAGCAACATGTTATTTACTCCCTGTTCCAAATCCTCCTACGACTAGGTACTTAACCTTTGAATTCAGCGTTTGATCCATAACTTCATGGAATAAAAAAGCTTACGTGTAGTGTAAACCTTGAAAAGTGAGAGTTAGGATGAGGTTTTTCCTTCGAACGACCACCCTTATACTTTTTAAATGGACACCGCAATGCTTTTCGATCGAAGTATTCGAACATGAGTTGTGATGTGAAGGAGTAGGAGACCTGGAGAATACAACGACTTTTATGAAAATGTGGACGATATGGTGAACTCATGACGATATATAGTAGATAGAGAATGATGCATGAGACCATTTTCCTCCGCTCCACTCACAGGCGCAGCCCATGTGCAGAGGGGTAAAACTTGTTGGAAGGGAAAATGGCGTAGTAACTATTTTTAATGTGTACCCCTTTCCTTCAATTTATTTGGACGTTCATTTCATTTCATTTTGGTAGTTACTGTACGCGTACTCTAGCAAGAATTCATTAAGCCCAACCAAAGGAAAAAAAGTTACGCCCTGTTTCAAATGCAGTTCAGCAGGTTCCTTTATTTCACGTTTTACGCTAGCATAAAAAATAGGATTCGTGGTTGGATCCAATTTTTCTTCTCCTCGGTTATATTTCATTAACAAGCACATCCTTAAACTATGTATGTTTTTCATGTCTTGTTTCAAACACGGCATGCTATGAAATTTGCATATTATGTCATGTTAGGTATTTGGAGTTCGGTTAGATTCGTAATAATTAAATTAGGATGGATTGTATTATCTCAGGAAGATGCAATTTCCGATGTCGTCATTGTTTTCTAGTATTGATTTGCTTTTTATCACTTGAATGAATGAATGTGCGGACTCAATGAAATCCTCAATATCCCTTATCCTGAGCTTTTGACATTTTTTGCAAAAGTTTTGCTTTTGCTTCTACTTTTACCCCAGATCATCTCTAGTAAAACATGAGCAATATTGTACTGTATGAAAGAATATGAAGTAATACCTACTTATACAGATACCACTATATAAAGTTTGCATACTGATGGTGACTAACAGACTGCATGACTATTGTATTGTAACATGGCTAGTAAACTTTAAAAATAAACAAGCCTTGTAAATCAGCGACAAAAATCAATGATAATTAAGTTCAAAATGTAATTTAGTGGCGCAACAAGCCCCTAAATTTGAGTAACATATATTTATGTTGAAAAACACTTTGTTCTCACAACATCTTCATGAATAAACATAAGTAAAAGCAAATTAAAATTGAATTATTCACAGCAAATGTTTGCTTGTTTTCATACTAATGATATTCTTATGTAAATTATTGTTGTATAATCTAATCCAACTTTGCATTAAAAACTCAGCCAAAGTGCACTTCATGTAAATTAATTTGACGTGAGGGTCACAGGTAAAAAAGAAGTGTTTCAAGATAGGCCATAAAATGTTTTGGATTCGGATATGACGAGAATAATGATGCCGAACATGAGCTGAATACCTTGGCGGAAATTAACCCAAGCAGTAGGAAGCAAGTGGTGAAGTAAAAAAAAACTAATCCCGTAATATTATCAATATGCATAAGTTTTATCATATCGTTTGTATATAAATTCATAATTCTATTAGCGAGCCCTTTCCTTTCTCTCTAACCAAACTCCTCCCGTGTCCAAGCCAAGCCGAATTCGAAATTGTGATATGGGAAGGCCAATAAAATTTAATAATAACTATTTCTTCAAGAAATAAATAGGAAGATAGCATTCTCATAAAGACAAGAGAGACAGCGAAGAGAAAAAAAACATTTTTGGGATCTTGAAAATTTTGTAATAGTTTATATCAGTGAATTAAAAAAACTGGTACATCCTTACGCATCACATGCAGGGAACGCAACGCTCTCTCTCATCATGCATCAACGAAAGGAGTTTTTAAATGCGCATTTACACACATACATATAAATCGAGAGTTCACAATGTTTAATTTGAAGTTTCGAACACGGTGGTGGTGGATGGATGGATACTGGTGGTGGTGAGAGAAGAAGAGGAAGAAAAGAGCACTGACAACATCCACACTGCACTGGGCTGAAATGCTTTGCTTGATTCTACCCCGTAGCGTTTTTTTCTGCTTCGATTTGGACTTGGAGAGAGTTTGTGTGAGATGTTATTGGTGAAGGTATAATAATAAACATTATAGTTGAGCAGTAGTCTTATTTTGGTAACTCAGTATAGGGTAAATGAAGACAGATTCTCTTTTTTGTGGATCTACAATCTACATGTATTCTCTCGCAGAAGAACAAGCCGTATGAAAATGTACACAGAAAAATAACCCGTGTAAAAAGTCCTCCCTTGTTTCTCCTCTCAAGCATTATAAAAAAGTATATATTTTACATATACGCACATCGAAAAAGGAGAATTTTTACTTTAACTTCACGGATGCAAAGTCAGAGAGGTTTGGGAATAGGTCTAGTGAAAATAGTAGATATTTTTTTCTGTATATAAAAAAGCTGTATATTTGTCACGGATATAATATGCGTGATATGAATGCACATTATACACAACACAATCCAAATCCAAACCATACACAAAAATATCCCTTGAAATCTGCTTTTTTATACACTATACAGCCAGAGTGTGTTTTAAATGGGTTAAAGGATCCCTTTTTTATTTTTCTTAGACATAAATAATAATTATTATATTTGTAGTTTTTATTTAGACGTATTTATAGTAGTTTTACGTAGGTCAAGGGAAAACACGACGGAAATTTTGAAGTTACTCTCAACATCTAAGTTAAATATCGAAACGAGTATTAATATATTTCCTCATGTAATCATCTATGCATTGTTGTCGTTCGCTTTCCTTGCTTAGTTTTTTTACCTCTGTGCAAGTGTGCAAGATTTTTAATTGTCACCACATATACAGAATCCTTTATTTAATGTGTCCAGGGTAAATAAAACCATCTCTATTGCAAAATTTTTTACCCGAAGGGAATTCAATATTTAAAATAATGTTGAAAAGTGATAGAAAGTGGGATGCTTGTTAACATCCAGTACACAATCAGTGTGAAGCTTAAAGTCATGCCTTCCTTGTTGTTATGCAAATCGCTTCGAATTATTGTTACTTTCATTTCCGTTTAGTGCGTTGTTACAGGTGCGGCATCAATTCATCATCATTATTTTTTTAACCAAAACAAAAATAATATATTTTTGCATGGAAACTATTTTATACGAAGAAGAATAAAAATAAAATCACGTCTATAATGTCATCCAAAAACATTTTCTAAGTGCTACAAAGTATTATTGTCACCGTTACCAACGCCACGCCAGCATCATTATTTAATTTTTCATCGCAAAACTATGATGTATGATGCAATTTACCGAAATTTTTCACGTTCATGCATCGAAATATCTTATATTAAATCTCAAGAACTCCATCACTACCACCAAAACTGCAACTTCATAATTTTCAACGCCCTCCAGCTTTAAACCAAGTTCATCTACACAGCAATAAGAAAGCAAAAAGATATAAATGCTTTCACCGAGAGATAATGAGAGTCTGAGATAAAAAGATGTAAAGCCATAAGTTTTCTGTGTGTCCGCACCAAAAATAATCATCATATCCAATATTCACCATAAAAATATTTGGTTATGAATCGAGGAGTCAGCGCTGAGATATTGTGCGTCTTGTTTAAACGAATACGCTTTCGGAGAAAAGCACAAGTTGTTTAAGTCCTGAAGCCGAAATTATGAACATTAATAAGTACGCAGAAATCTCATATTCAGAAGCTGTTTCCAGTAGTCCTTACAATGACCACTGCTACGATGCACGATGTAAGTAAAAACAATTCTTTTCATGTAAAATATTTTTTTCGTATTTGACAAAACGAATAATAGGACATGGTTTTCAGCGTACTTAGTCACAAGTTAGTACGCGGCTTCATTAATTTGCATAATGTCGTCCTATTTGCCTGGAAATGTGAGGAAAGAAATCATATTTATGTTATGTTGCATTGGTTCGTTTTATTCTTCGTTTAAATATTTGAGGGACATAATTTGTAAATGCATCAAAACAACAAATTGCCTTTCTTGAACGTTTTAATATGGATAAAGATAACAAAGAACACAGGTACTTGCATCTCTTTCTTTAAATGCAATAAAAGTCAAGCTAGGTTGGTGGATTAAGGATTACGTCATTTGTAGGCACCCGCCAGGAAAAGACGGCCACATATTCAGGGTACCGAGTGGTGCATGCGTAGAAAAGACGTGACGGGAGACTTTGATAGCACTACTAACTAAAAAGTCATGCTAGAGTAAAAGTAAAGCGTTCTCGAATATCTCGAATGTCGCTTACGTGGTTTTTTTTTTCATTTTGAGAGTTTTATCTTGTGACCAGTGACATGATGACAAAGTATATAAAGTGGAGTATTTAAAGTACATTTATCGTTTCCAATATTTAGAAAAGTGTTTTCATTCTTCCTCCCAGAAATCTCCAGTTTTAGTTAGCTAGAGAATTTTATTATAAATTGATATAGAGTGAAATTATTATAATCGACATGGAGGAAATAAGATTTCATCTGTACGCCCCATGCGATTGCACAGTTACACTTGATGACGTTAATCCGGATCGTAAAGCGGTAACAACTTTTCATCCATTTTAAAAAAAATCTCGCATGTCTAAATTTTGAAAGGTTCTAAGAAAATGTAATGAGATTAAACTCATCGAATTACAATAAGAGGAATAGAATACTAGAAAACGACCTTGAGAATGCCATGCAATTGTATAATGAAGCGATCTATTTTTCTTTTCATTTGCCGCTTCTTCGCTGTGACGCATTTTTTCTATTATTAGTAACTACAAGAAGCTTTTCATTTTGAAATCGCTACAATCTGAATACAATGAGCCTCCTCACATACATTCACCAAATGTTACTTTTTCTCTTTGTTCCTCGAACGCATCTTTGAAATTCTACATTCGCATAAAAGTACAAGTTGATTTGTATGTAACAGAATGAACTTTTTTCTTCACCTTCTGGTACACGTTTATTCCTCCACTTTTGAAAAAAGTCATTACATAAGTTTTCTAATTCACTGCACTATGTATTTACTAGTACTATGGTGTGTCTGTGACATTTTAAGGAAAGGGGGGAAAATGTCGTCTTGTCTTTCCCGGAAAGATATGTCAAATTCAAGTCTAAAAGTTGCAAAATGCACCTACTGCAAAAAATCATCATAGAGATTCGTTGACATTTTCTACTGTAATAGGTAGGCTTAAAGGTCGAAACACAGTCCATTGATAAGATAAGGAGTTCCATTGGCCGACTTGAGTAAATTAATTTGCATTTTGCACTTATTGAAGTTTTTGATGACTACGGTTAGACTTGGTATTTACATTTTCAGCATCTCATTTTCCATGCTTATCAATCATAATATTAGGATTATCATTATTAACAACCCGCATCTTTGCATAGGAAACTTTTGTCTTTGTTCCAGGATGCTACGTAAATAAAAATGCCTTAATTTTTTCATGACATGATACTGGTTTATTCAAATGAGAAAAATATTTATGCTAATTTACCAAGTTAACTATTGTTGCATAGAATGTGGTGCATTAAAGCCTATTTTCATGTCTCAGTCTCCACATACTTTCCAAACAACTGAGATTCCTGAAGAAGAATGGTCCTTTTCTTTCTAAAAAAATTTAACTCTTGGAGCGCTATTTTTTCCCCCGCCAGTTTAAACATTAAGTTGAAAATATTACAGGCGATAGTCATGATTAATTTCTTTTCACTGGACGAGTCATGGAGATTTTAAAATGGAAAGGGCGAGGCAAATTAGTAACTGGTGCCGGAGATCAAGACGTAAGCATACAAATCTATTCGTTTAATTCAGAATTTTTTTCTAGAGTGCAAACTAAATAGTGAAATGTAAATGCATATACCAAACCAAGCTAACTAATTCTTTTTAATTTGTCGGTACATGGGTTGTGTCAGGCCTAGAATATTTTGTACATACATATAAGTATAGTGTCAACGTATCGTTGAAGCTTGAATATTCCTGGAAGCTGTCCTGTCCTCTCCCATTAAAACTTTTTTTCTTTCACGTACTACATAAAATTAATTACATTGATTACCATGAAATTTAAATATTATTGTGCATACAACTTTTCACGACCTGTTTCTGATTAAATGGAAAATAAAAAGAAGGGAAATCTTTAATGAATGTATTGTTACTTTTCAATTGTATCGAGTTTTTATTAAACGTAACGTATATGTAGTTAAGGTCAACAGTCCTCAGAGGTTCTTGTAAGTTATTTTTTCGTGTGAAGACTATCTCATTTCTTTCGTTTTAAAGTAGTTACCCAGGTTCCAACATCCAAGGCTGTATAGCATTTGACTTAGTTTTGACCTTTCATTTATTATATTAGGAAATTCATTGCATAGGAAAGTTAATTTTGTAAACTAAATTTGAATAATATTCCGTCCAAATCAATCAAAGTTTTCTTCAGAACGTTCTAAAAAGTTATAAAAGTCAACATAATCGAAATCATAAAAATAAGAACAGCGCCCCACGAACGAAAGTCATATTAGTGTGATTATAGGAATCCGTAGGGTCATAAATTGAATAACTTTTTTGAGATGGCAAATAGTGCTAGACAGGAACAAAATTGCGGTAGCCTTATTCAGGTCCAGTTACGATACGGGTGTAGTAATTATTTTATGGGAAGGGATCTACCATGCTGTATATATACATTATTGGGGTATCGAGGAATGTTTTAATTTGAGCCAACTAAATATTTTCTCTTCTTGTTGTGTGATTGCAGAGTCCCTTTAACATGCGCCAGTACAATTTAAGCGTACTACGGCCGCCGGTGAGCAAATCAGGTCCCGGTCCCGCAGCTCCAAAGACAACCATGCCGTACAAGTCAGCCGCCCAGTCGTTGGAGATCCTACGACAGAACATCCAAAGAAATATCAACCAAGAAATTCAGACTGTCATTTCGAAGTACATAGATGTAAGTCCTCGATGGTTTTAATTAATAGATTGGTTATTTTAATTTAATGTTGTAATGTAAAACTAAACTTTATTTTTATTTGTCCTTTCAGATGTTTTTTAAGCCAGGCATAGAAAACATACGAAATAACTTAGGACCTGATTCCGTCACAGATGATCACATCAAAGGGATGTGTCGCACGATTTTAGAAGAAGCCAAAGTTATGTATCCGGTGTATGCCAACTCTAATCCGTCCCAAAACTGTAATAATAGAAGTGCAATAGATGGCAATGATGCTGACTATCAAAATAGTCATTCTCAAAACCAAATCAAACAAGAAGATATTAAACCTCCAATTACCGTAAGCGTTCGGCTCCCCGAGACTTCAATCAAACGCACTGATTATTGACACAGTTGACTGACAATTTTTGTTTTGTTTTTCTATTTCAGAGTCCGTCAGTTTCCACAGGCGTGAAGCGAGAGTCAGACACAGATTCTGAAGCTAGCTCTCTGTCGAATGCCAGTAAAAAGTTGAAAAAGTCAGGAAACAAATCGAGCTCAGGAAACAGTTCTAGTAGTGCGAACAGCGCTAATAGCACTGCTAATGGCAACGGCTCTTCGTCCAGTACTAATTCTCAGAAGCCGAAAAAGCCAGCAGGACCGTCCAGAAAACATGTTGCGCAGTGGGATGCTGCAAAACTTACTCCAGATACCCTATTTATTATGGGAGCCAAGTAAGTTTATTCTAATGTCTGTAATTTGATTGAAAACTTCCACCAAAATGTTAAAATAACAATAACGGCGTGATTCTTTCACTTTTTTGCAGAGCCAACAAAGCCTTGGGATTCGCGCAAACACGTGGAAGACTCTATGTGAAGCACCCCGGTCTCTTTAAGTACGCCAGTGATGCCGACGACAAGGAGTGGTTGTCAAAGAACAAACTCATGCCAGCCACAGGAGGACGGGCGTACATTATGTTGCTTGAAGATATTGAGAAATTGGCTCGAGACAATAAGTATGTGTTGTTTCTTTCTGGCTTTTTCAGTCATCTCATTCGAAATTAATTATGTATTTTATTTAACGCATTCAGGCTAAACGTAACCATCAACTACGAAGACATAAAAGGTTTCCGCGTGCCAGACTTCATATTGGATAAAATGAAGTCGTACATTTCAACATGGAAGAAGCAATATGCAGAGGAAGCCCAGAAGACGACGACGACAACCGGTGCAGCAAATCGCAAAAATAACAGTTCATCTAACTCAACCAGCAGCAGTAAAAACAACAGTAGCAACAGTAACGGCGGTGGTGGGGGTAACAGTAATCAGTCGTCAACGAGTTCCATGTCATCAACCACTTCAGTAACCAACGCAAGTATTAACAGCAGCATTGCGGCTACCAGCAGCAGCAGTGTTGAAAGCACGACGACGTACACGACTCTGAATCCACCACTCCCCCCACCGTTGCCTCCCATTCATTCTCAGCAACCACCAATGCAGCAGCAGCAGCAAGCACAACATAATGCTCATGCCCAGCAGCCTGGTATCCAAACTTATCAAATGCACCCGAATAACACAACAGCAACCGTCATTTACGATCAAGGTTTCTCAGCGCCTCCACCTCATGAAATTCCGGATATGCGAGAGTATATCCATATTGACAAACCACCACCAATGTATCCAGGTCATTCGAACCAACAGCAACATCCCATGTCACAAATGGCGAACCCTGGACAGAGTTATGTTCACCAAAATCATCTTGATCCCATTGAGCAAGCTCTGAACAAAGGGGATTGGTCTGGTATATCTGATCGGAGTTTACTGCAATATGCATTGCAGGTACGTTTCTTGCAATTCTTTATCGAGGACACACTGTCATAAATGTGAATCCTGTGTTTCCCTGCTAATTTTCTTTATTTTTTTAATTTGCAGAGTTCACGGAGTATCGGCTCCTGGGATCCTCAGGACTCATTTGATCTTATTGAAAGTGTAACGAACGGGGGATTGGGCAGTGGTGGAAATATGGGGGAGACGTCACCTCTCCTTCAAATATCTCCTGATGGAGCCCATCTTCCAGCGCCTCCATTGGGTCCAGTCAGTCCTAGCTGCGAGTTAAGCGCTGTCTTGGATCAGGCTTTCCAGTATACAGATACGTAAAACCAGAATCCTCCTCTGAGTGTCGTGACCCTCTTTAATTTCTAAGAACATATTGGTTATACAGACAGATATTTGTATAAATTATTATATTTTTAGGTTTTACATTGAAAAGCTTATCGACATAATAATTATGTAGAGAAGAGTTCTATATTTAGTTACACTCATATACAGCTATTAATAGTATAAATTCATGTAGACATTTAGAGGTTTAGGCTAAGTCTCTGATTTACACAGATTTCAAGGAGATATAAATAATGTAATAATGAAATTGGATTAAGAAGACAAGTTTATATACATATATATTTGTGGATCAAGTATTTTTCGCACACTATTTGCAATTGCAAAGTCTCCCTGATATATTGGCTGTCTCAGAAATCGCTCCAAAATCTAAAATTATTTTACTTACAATCAGGGAAACTCACATTTTACTCCAGAAAAAAAGTGTCCCGAATGGAGTATATATCTCTGTATTATCATTACCGTACCAAACAACATAATATACAAATCAATTATGTTTTTTTTCATATTTATCCATTTGTACGTACTTACCTCGCCTTAAATGTCTCATTATAATTTTAGACAGTGACTTAAAATCACCAATATTGATTTATTTTTAGTGCGTACATCATCATTCATGAGTTCTCATATCCATTTTTTGTTACTGCTGCCGCTGTTACATATTTCTCATTTTCTGTTCGTAGATTTTTATGAAGTTTGTTTTGGAAGATCTATTTAAGTTGTAATATTGTCATCAATGTTGTGAGTTGTGTTTTCTCTTTTTGTCCTGTTTTTTTTGGTTACAGCTTTATTTCAAACAGTGAAATATTGTAGCTTATTATAATATTTCATAAAATTATAAAGATTACAGTTACTATCAGAATCCTTTAAAAAGTGAATAACTTCGGTTCCCAATATAAGTAGGTACAATATACTTAACCGGTAGGGCAGTTATATTAATGTTTGTAAACAGGTATCGTACTACCTACACGTAGAGTTGTTACTTCAAATTGTTTGCTATTTTTCTGCATAAAAAATCTAAATTTCGATGTGGTAGTTTTAATTGAAAATATTATCTATCATCATCATGAAAGCATTTCATTGAGTACTAACGTGAATAGAATTGTGAGCGATCTTTGATCAGGTAATCAAATTTTACAGGAAAAAAATTTTTTCACTGAAATATAGTACAATACCGTACTCACTCCGTCACAGGTAGTGTCTTGTGCAATATAATGTGTGTGTAATACTAAAGAAGCATTATTTGCGACAGGGCGGCTTTAAATGAGAGATGAAAGAAACGATAGAAACTATTTTGGAAATTTGCATGAGTTGACTCCTCTGTTGCCATTGTGGTCAATGAATACGCTTTCTTGATGATGGTTGCCTGTTTGTAAAGCCATCATTTGAGCCTAATGTATTTGGTCTCGACTTTTCACTTTATATGAAAATAATAAAGTGAATATTATATTAACAGCCTATCTGTGTGTGATTTTGCTATTATTTCGGATTCCAAAAATTCATCACTCTTCTTTAAACCTGGCCATATATATATATATGTATTCATGGAATGAATAACGGGGGATACTATCTTTCCCATTTATAATTTTACTGGTTGCACACATGTGAGAAAAGCAACTAACGGTTTGTACCAGCAGTACCATCCTTAAAAATATTTCTCTGGAATCGATTGACTTCTTGCTACTTGACATTTCATTTTGACTAAACTTTCCCTTTATTATCATTCATCGTTTAACTAAGTGCCATCAAAAATGTAAGCAATTTGAACAAAGCCTGAGGTAGGAAAAGGCACACCACCATATATAAAAAGTTTATCAATAAAAGTATTAGTAAAGTCAGCAAGTCCCTCTATAAATCGAGATCGCAAAAGATATACTAGTTCGCTCAAGTCAATTTGCATATGTCAGTCAGTCACATTCATTCATTCCATTCCTGTGCGTTCATGAAAATCTCCCCCGAGCTTGATGACTGACTCAACAAAGCGAAAGTTTTGCAATTATGAAAGTCAATTTCGCCACTCTACCGGATGTCACAGCAGCCGCCAATAATACTTCAAATAATAAAGGAAAATATTTCCATTCTTCGAAACGAAACGAGTTGGTGAAGTTGAAGAACTATTGTCTTTTTCTTACAATAGACCAAATGTCTTCATCTTTTTCGTTGTGCTCACAGTGCTCACTCACTCTTTCACTCTCATTTACTGTCAGATTTTATTTGCATTGCGGGCCACGAGGAGAAAATAAAGTTTTTTTTGTTTTACTGGCTGTGTGAGTGGTGATAGGTCCCAAAAAACTTTCCTTCAATGAGTTAACATTATATTGAGCATCCACAAATATCCAATCAATGCATTCAAGTTTAGAAATAAATTGGGAGTTGTGTATAACATTCGCACACAATCATAATGTTATGTGGCGATGAATGCCGAATACTTGTTTTCAGCTAGGATTTGATTGGAAATTAATAAAAAATGAAATAAATGCGAAAGCAAAGATGATTTTTTGAATTCTCAGGCAGCCCAGAATCAATGTGCTTAAATAGTGGAAGCACAATTCCATTTTCGGTTTTTTGGCTTTTCCTGTAAAAATAAGATCCTATGATCCATTCATATCTAATGGGACATACTACGTGGACGCAGAACAACCTACACGGTTTGAGTTCAGGCTGAGAGATTAGAGCAAAGTAAAAAAACAATTTACCTAGGGAAGCTGTGTCGAGCAGTGTGCCCCCGCAAACCCCGTACGGTACAGGTAAGCAGTTGATTGCTCATGCATAGTTAATATGATGAAATTAGATAGAGATTTTATTTTGCGAGAACAAGATTCGGACCAGTTCTAAAACTAAACCCGCGTGGGTGTTGTTGATATCGTGTATCAGCATATAAATTCATTCTTCCTCCAGAATATGTACCTAGTAAGTTTCACCATCTCATATAATATAATATTTATTGTGCTATATTTTGGTGTTTGTCGTTTATGCATTGTGTTCCATGGATCTTAACAAGGATGAAAGTGTGTAGGCTTTGCATGGACGCTGCGCTGCATACTCAAATGTCACTAACTTTAGCCCCGGTGTCTGGTTACTATCATTGTGAATTGGTAGTATGAGTTTTATAGAATCGTGGGCTTATGGAGGAATATCAGAAAGCAATTCTAATTGACGACTTTGATTCAATTAGGCCCCACGCATTCATTGGCTTATGCATAGATTCAATAAAAGCATGCATCATGTAATGCATTACAAATATCACCTTTCAAGATTCAAGTCCTTCTATCACCTTCTTTATTTCAAATAAATCGGGACATTTTATTTCGTTGAGTGCTCTATAAGGTTACTTATTTAATTTATATAAAACCAAATAATATCTAATAATAATTTCAATTTCGTTGTCGTTAAGTTTGTGTGGAGATACTAACTTCTGTAATGTGCTTTGATAAATTTCGCTAAGGCAATAAAACAATTTTACAACTTTGGATTCAAAATCTGAATTATTTCCTGCCTGAAAAGGATTGCAGTATTCAAGAGCGCTCGCTTTTGAACAAAAGAGCTTTCTTTGAGTTATTAATAATAATTCCATTGTTTTGTGGATTGTTGCGCTTTACTTTATATGCTTGATCGTGATCATAAAACGCATTCGTTTTTGTCCACTCCTATAACTCGTTGTGTGTTCCGAGGCTTTTTAATGACCATTTAATGTATTTTCCCTTCTCGAAGAAACTTTTGGAAAGTTTTAAAACAATAGAAGTATATTAGCTGAAAACATTACAAGAAACGGGAGAGAATACTTGAAATTTTTGCGAACATTAACAACTCGTCGTTTGGAAGTATGACAATCGGAATTTCTCCATTGTTTGCACAGGATCGCAGTGAATGGACAATTATTACAACGAGTGGACCATCTTACCGCAAAATGGCATTCCTTTGAAAAGGAACCAATTTTATTGAGACTTGCACTCTAGAGACGGAATAAATGAACATACACACCGAGGTATGTATGTATAATATTCTTTGGAGAAACTTGAGCTTTCACCACATTGATATTAAAAGGCATGCTAAGATTTTTTATTCAAGCAAAGTTTAGGAAGAATCTCCGTGTGTACTGCTTCACGATACCCCAGAGAGATGCATTTACAGAGACGAGCGGTTAGGAATCATGTCTTGCGGATGGAGAAGACGTAACCAACATGGGAACCCAGAAAACTCTTGATATTTCAGGAATTAATTATACTATTTTATGATTATTTATACATTATCTGCACGAAAGCATCCTTTTGATACTGCATCAGCCATTATCTCCAGCTCATATAATGCGGTCATATCTTCGGTAACTTTTTGCTTGTCAGCCTGGCCAGGACAGGAGTAGGAGTACGCTAAAAACTCAAAAAGACAATGCAACTTGTGTGTTGTTTTTGAAGAGTAGGCGAAACTCCAAGGAGATGTAGAAGTGCAACGATAAGCAGACAACATCACGGAAGTAACTTTTTTGTAAGGAGGAAGAATGATATAATAGGGGTAATTGTGGAAAGAAATTTTTGTTGAAAATAATAATGCAGAGTAAAATGATTTATGGAAATCGTTAAAAGTCCTTGGTCTTGCAGTACCATGAAAACTAAAGGAATGAATCGCACACAATAACTCTCGACGTCAGGAGCAGAAGCTCGTTAAGGGAGAAATAGACATTGAATTCAGCACCGCCTCTTTCACGTCCCTTCAAGTGAAGTAGATAAAGAGGGAAACAAGAGGGACGCATGGAAACACTGTACTCGACTCTTCGTATGTAGTACGAACGTACTTATAAAAAATACCCACGTAGAAATATTTCGGGCATTGTAATGTTCTTCCTAAAACAGATATACATTTCGCTTCTAAAAAATGAAAGTTTGGGAACCACCCTTAACAGAAAAAGTTTATTGCTGATGATGCTCGCCTAAACGTGGGGATGAACTTATGGGTACAATTTCCCTCTCCTCAATTGACAAGAGGAAAGTGCTTCTCAGAAAAAAAAGTTATCACTGACGAATGCAGGTAGTTTTCCTTTGACTTCCCAAAGACCCTCTCGAGGGCAAAGGAGAAGAAAATTGTTCCACGCTGATGCATGATATGTACAAATATTCTGAGGTGGAGTCATAATGAGTTGCTCATACTTTTGCCATTTAGTTCGTTAGGTTAACTTTAACCCGTTAGGAATATAGAGGCATGAAATTTAGGATGATACTCATTTTTTATTAAAAAATAAATGACATTTTTCGAAAGCAAGCAAGGTTACTTAATGTTCCACTTTAATTATCAGCATGAAGGATATATCTTCGAAAAACAGCATTTTATTTTATTTTTTTTTTTGATTTTTCAAGTGGTTAGAATTGGTTCAAAATCTTACAGAAACGAGGTTTATACAATAATTAATAGATTAATAGGTACCTATGCTCAATAGCTAAAATGCATTTGTTCTTCCAGATTCTAGACAAATTTAATCGTTCTCTATTATTTTGTTGCAAAAGCAGTCTAAATTCTGAATCACTATATTAAAACTTCATATATTTAAAAGGCATCCAGTTTAAATTATTCCGTTCGTGTGTAAAGGTTAAAATTCTCTCCGTTAAAAAAAGCCGATTGTCAGCCAAGTTGATAACGTTTTTTATCGTCTGTTGGAACATCCAGAAAAGATAAATCTTTCTCATAGCTGACGTTTTTTGGACTTGCCAATAATAAATTGTGGGATCTTGCGATTTTCTCTCAAGCATTTTCTGTAATTTGCTTTCTCTGGATTATTTCCAAAAAAGTTGTACCTAGAGGACACCCACCTAGCCATTTAGATTCAATTCCTTGGAAGATCATTCCGAATTAAAGGACGTTCCCCCTACATTGTCTGAATTAGGTTTACCTGTAACGTGTCCTCAATTCCTAAAGCAGAACGTCTTCCTTTTCTAAAGAAAACCACAATATATTCATCCAATTAATTGTGAAAGTTTCAATGTACCTACAGATATCTCTCGGAATGCTTCGTTATCTAAAATTGGTTTTGAAAAAATCAAAGAGCGTCTCCGGTGGCTCCTGCTACACATCTTTTATTTGTAGTATTAGCATTATACTTAGTTTCCACAATTTCCATCGATGACTCTGGTTTGTGGCATTTAATCAGGCAATTCACTGATTTAAATGTTTGAGCCACGCCATTATTGCAAAAGCTGATTTTTTCTTTAGAACTACTGGAAAATAAAATAAGTGTACTATATAATGTGTATGTATTCCTTTTATGGCATCTGAGGAGAAGCCACCTTGTGTAATTTATGAGTTCCTCTTTTAACTTGTTCAGTCGCCATTTTCTGGCTCTGTCCTTTTTGTCCTCTCACCATTCCGCGTTCTTCTTTGATATTATACTCTTTCTATTACTCTTTTCTGCTTATCTTCGGCTTTTCTCTGCAAATATGCTTTCTTCTCCTGGAGAAAAAAAATTGAATTGAGAAAAGATGGGAGCTACGATTTGTCAAAATGAGAAGGGACTGAAGGAATCACTATGGGCTCATTTTGAAAGAGCAAAATTGCTGATTTTAAGTTTAGAGTCATCTCTTGTCATTCATTGCATTACGGGGGGCTTTCGCCATCATCAAAAGGTAATATAACTAATGGTACTTCCTTCAAGCAATTTCCTACTGAAATGACCTCTTAAAATGAGGCGAGTGCAAATCACCGTCCCCCCACCATCACGATAACACTTCATCACTATCTATTAGATTTAAAAATGCTCTCCCTTCCGAGAAAAGAATAAATTGGATGGTATTGCAATAAGCAGTTCTTGCACAGCCAAGTAGAAGAAAATTATTACATAATGTATCTTATTTCCAATGTAACTAGTAAGTGGAGCATTCACCCGGCACCTCGCTCAGGAATGTAAAAAATCATTGAAAACCGTTAAATCGAATGAGTTACTGCTACCCCTGAAAAGCCATTCACATTTTGATAAACATGTATGCATGGTCCGTAACATATGGGGAGAAAGTCATCATCATACTCGATAGTTGTAGTCGCAGTCCTTCCTCTCTTATTCCATCCGCGCGCTGTAGATTACCTTTCGTAGTAGACATATATGTACAATTTCAACACATTCCCATCACTCTTTCCCTGAGAAAAATGCACTTTGTCGGAGCGAGCAAAAATTCCTTTGATTTTTCTCTTTACATCAGTCTTTGGCAACAGCCAAAAACTGTAAAGCCGTCGTCGTCTCCGTATTTTATACGGTTTACGAGCACCAAGCTACGTACATACAATTGCTACTCGAGTCTCTTCCAATATCATTTTCTGCCAATTCTATCCAACGTCCACAGTAAGGTTCGCATAACGAATTGAGCCTTGTGAAAATATGTACTCGTTGCTTGGTTAGGCTCTCTCTTTCTCCCATCGAGTAGCTCACAAAGTAGCATAGAATTTTCTATTTCACCCTGCACGTGAGATTTAAATTTTGAAATTTGACTTTTACGAATTAAAACAAATAATTTGAAGATTGCTGGACTTCAATATAAATAGCACCAAACTCATCGAGTAATCATGAGCAATTCCCGAAAACTAGCTTAAATTGACCTTATCCAAGAGCCGTCGGTGAACTTCGATATGCGACCCTTAGTCCTGCAGCATCCTTTTTCAGAATTGCTATGAAGACCACACCATACACACACTAAATCGACTCTGTCAAAGCCACATCAGAGAGGCATTAAAACCAATGAAGCTTTCACATTATTTCCACACTTTAGGTCAAGTGTTCTTTTCTAACACTCCCTTCCAGTGCACCGACAAAAAAGATATAAAGCCTGTCTCAAAGAACCACTATTCTCGCTTTTTTTCTAATTCAGTTTTCGAATACACAAGAAACGTTTTAAACTAGGTAAATGACTTACTTTCGCTAAGGCTTAGATCTGAAACTGGAGAGGTTTCCGATGTAATAACTTTCACCAAAACTGAAAAACTTTCCTTTAAGGTATTACGAAAAAAATTGATGCAATCATGTATTTTAACGCCTTTCAGGTTTCGCCTTCACTTTTAAACCTTTTTGCAAGCAATTCCATTGATCGCATTTCCAACTTGCCCATTTAAAAACAATCAAATCTGTCGATATTTATACAACCTACCTCTATCAATATCATTTTTTCCGCGATTCCGATTTCCAAATAAAGTCGAGAGTAACTGATGCATTTGAGCACGTGCACACAAAACTGAAAACGAAAATAAATGATATGAAGTAAAACATAACTACGGAATTGGTCTTGCTTTCATAACCAGTCCTTCTACTTTTGCAAGCTATTTTCTTTCCATCATACATTGTTGGTTCCACTGGTCCCATTTTCTAAATTGATTGTTGATAATACACGCAGTACTAATGCTCGTTAAACTGAACTTTCACCGTCATAATCAGGCAGTCGTTAATGAGAAAAGCCAACCAAACATATCATTGATACCAATGAAATGATGGTCAATACAGCTTTAATCAGGACTTCCCTAGGAATAATCCTGGTCAAATATGGTCAATAATCCTAGTCAAACTTACATGGTAGAGGAAGTGAAATAGAAATAGTGGAGTATCCAACACCTACACTTCAAGGCAAGCTCTCAAATCAGCTCCGAAATTCCAATAAAAAAATGTGTATTGGGATTAGGCAAAAAAATCCGCTGTGTCTTTCGTTCCTGTACTACATATACTACTTCTGACTGACATACTGCTTAAAATCCGTGTAGATATTCATGTAGATATAAAAATTGAAAGTTTGAGAAAATATGAGAAAGTATTCGGTCATGTCGGGTTTGCTGGATTTCATTTAGAAGTGAAGAAGGAACACTCAACTCTTTCCAAGTTATTGCTTCAAATTAAACGTTCAGGGATGGATGGATACCCACTCAGAAATTCAGTTTTGTTATCACCTAAGTCTTGCCAGAGACTTGACGTGATGTGCAGCTCCAGTCATTTTTGGACTAACCCTTGAGGATAAGTAAATCGAAAAGCAAACACGAACAAACACACATATTTTAGTTCTGTGACTAAAGTTTCGGATACGTACACGTATGTACGTACGCTCGGCCGGGACTTGTAATGTCGCAATTTTGTGTAAGCTTGAGTCTTTCAACTTTCTGTTTTTGCCATCAATAATTAATAAACTTTTTCCCTCTGAAAATGAAATACATGAAGCAAAAAAAGAGCATCAGATCACGGTGTACCTTTCAAAATTATAGCTTGCTGAACTACAGACGCTTGCTACAATTTCAACACTTTCAAATAAATCTTTATTTTCCAACCTGAGAGGCAACTTTAGCATTCACATGCACTGGGTCTGGTCGCAGGAGCCAGCGAGTACTCTCCGTAAATCGTGAAATCAATTTCACAAAAAAAGGAACTTCCAAGTCTGCTGACACGATTAAAAAGGGTAAGTTGAGAGGTCACGTAGCATCACTTTTCTCAACAATTGTTGGGAAAATGATGAAGTCTTGAACTGTGAGCGAGCAGCATAATTTATTTAGAATTTAGATACCATACCTGCTTTAAGGAATGATTGTACATGCTCAAGCACGATATTACAGGTTACGGGTGATCTTTTATGGTAGAGAATTGAATACTCACCAAATTCGCATCAATTAAGTCGAGGAATCAAATTTAGAAAATATCAGCATTCCGTAACTCTCCAATAATATAAAAATTTTGTTGAATCTGTTTCTTGTCAAACTGTTTCTTTGGCGAAGGGAACGAGAAAGTCGCAATGAAGAAAACATCTAATCAAGTCAAGGAGTGAAGAAAAAAAGATGTAAAAACTGATAAGGTTAAAAGAGGACAGAAATGGTGTTTTCGTTTCTTCATATTTCTACAGTGTAGTCAAGGTGAAACGAGGAAAGTTTTTCGAGAAATCGCTATATTCGTAACTGTATCAAAATTGATTCATTAAAGAATAAAACGATGTGGTACACGTCCGGCATTCATGCTTTATTTTTGTAAGATGTATCATTTCAAGAGTGTGCAGACTTATGACTCTGACATGGAAAACTTCGTTTTCCCCTTTACCGGCGGTGGCAGACCAAGCTAAACTCTTTGCTGTAAAGTAAATGTGCAATTGAGCATTTCTCATGTAAACCGTGCTACAAGCGCTCTGTCGTTCATCAAACTTGGTGAAAAGTTATTCGACCTCTCTTTCTCCTCTCTTTGGCTCTCCTGCAAAGTAAAAACTTTTTGTCATTCTTCTCAGGATTCTATTCAAAACTTGTTTCATTCTTTAACGAATAAAGTAGAAAATTTGATAATGGAAGAAAAGGACTACAAGTATGAAGTTGAATTGATATATTTACCACAGAAAAAAAAATTCCGGTTGTTGTGACGGCATGTTTCTCTTTGCAATATAGCGCCAAGGTGAAGCTCGGAAATGAGAAAGAAATACAAACTAAAAAGAGGAGAGAAGAAAAGGATGAATTAGGTATGTTATATTTTTGTAGGTACGAGAGATTCTAAAAGTCACACTACATCAGCCCAAGACGAAAGTTCGAATGCTAAGCTGGGCTATGGCTATACCAATAATCTTCTATCTTCTATTGTTTCACTTTCTCCTCTTTTAAAAACCAACAAAACCGCATTTCAAGTCACGTAAAAAGTCATCCTAACTGCCACCGCAAGAGGATGAGATTATGCTTTTAAAACGGATTAAATGATGAAAAGTAGAAGGACCTTAATTTCTCAAACTTTTGCATGATCTGAAAATGTCTCTAGGAACGGAACGCGTAGATTTTTCTGTAAGCAGAAACAACATAAGAAGAGAAGAGGCTAAAAGTCGAGTAAAAGGATTTTCTCTTTGCTTACTTTATTTTACTCTCTTTATCAAATTATGGTTACTAACTAGCTTGCTAACCGACAAAAGAAACTTTGACGAAAGGAAATATTTTTTAGGAAGAATGACAAAAGTAAGGCAACCGCAGAAAAGAAAAGCAGAAAGTGAAAAACCTAGCGCTCGCTGTGCTATAAAGAGCTACCATGAACGTATGTATATAGTATGTGTGGATGGTGGAGGATGACGAGAACACACCACCACTCACTCACCCAGCCAGCACACATAGCTTCTATCTTTTTGCATCAAAAAATTCTCACATGGAAGTTTGAATAATCCTTGTGGAGCCAGGCCACGTCTCCATGAATCTATCTTAGAATACCAAAATCTCAAAATGCCAAAATAAAATTCTCATTATGGCTAAAATCAAGTTCTTATAATGCCTAAATGAGATTCTGATTATGTCAAAATAAAAAATGAACTT